>JAUMHB010059401.1:0-13562 GCA_032359685.1 Pittosporum tobira
TGAGATTAGTTTTTTAACATAAGTAATTAATCAATTTTAGTTTGTTTTAAATTTTATGCTATATACAAAAGTTAAAAATTATACAAAAATATAATTTAAGACAAATGATTTATTAAAGAGATATGATGATATTTTGTATTTTTGAACACAAAAGAAGTTGAGAGACATATATTTTGCCATGAGGAACGCTAATCAAATTTTAATTTTTTACTTTACTTTCACATAAAGTAATTTTTACACATAATAAATTATCTTCCCTTAATTAATAAATAAGTTCATATTTTTATGGACTATTAATACCATATAAGAAGCCTTTAATTAATTTATTTTTGTTTAATAATTTTTTAATTTCAAATTGATATTTAAAAAATTAAATGTGATATTAATTTATTTTATTTTATTAACTTTTTTTTTCAAGTATACAAAGTAATATATATATATATAAATCTACAATCTGCCTAACCGATCTAAGATCAGACCCGAACTTACAGATCTAAACAAAAAAAGAAATTAGATCTTTCTGGCCTGACTCATTTTTAACCTCGCCTGTTTTGACCCGTCCATTTGTGTAGTAATTATTATTAAATTATTAGATTTAACAATAGAAAATGAAAAAAAAAAAAAAAAAATTGAAAAAATAACACCAGAACTTTTGGCGTGTTCCTCTGTTGAAAGCCTCTGTTGCGCGGAATCGAGGGCTTGTTCTGCAAACTCACTCTCTCTAAAATTATACATATACATATATAGATAATTATGTATTATACTACTCCAAATTGTTGTTTTGATCTGTAATTTTATTTATTTAGGTATACAATTCATTCTGGCACGTTGAATCGAGGCAAAGTTTTCAGTTTTCTGGTAAAAGTTTGTTCTTGTACAATTTGTGATTTCTGAAAAACCCTAGATCTTGCGTGTTTTGCGCTTTGTTTAAGCGAATTAGTGGGTTTGGGGGCCGGCTCTCGAGTTCTTGCGAAGTTAATAGCTCAAAAGTTTAGATTTTGCTGGATTCTGTGTGGGTTTTGTGCTGAATTTTGAGGGATCCTTACGGTTAGGTTTTGTGTAGATGGCCTCAAGTCCTCCATTTCTGTTGGAGGATCAGACCGATGAGGATTTCTTTGATAAATTGGTGAATGATGATGATGATGATGTTGTTCTTAGTGCCCCTTCATCATCATTATCTTGTGTTCCCAATTTAGCCGATGGAAATGATTCGGATGTGGCAAAAGAGTTTGCCAATTTGAGTACAGGAGAGGATTCGGGTGGCGAAAATGGGAGTCACATTATTGGCGGTGACGATAAAACTTCTCCAGTGGTAGCTTATAAAGATGAGAAGAGTAGTTCGTTAGTATCATCGAATTCAGTTGGGTCCAATAATGGGATTGAATCAAATAACGGGGCCATGGGAACTGAGTGGGTATCAGATTTGACTGCAACCAATAGTAGTCTGAATTCTGGTGATATGACTGAATCGAATGTAAGGACGGTGGTAGGGCCAGACTTGACTGAAAGCAAGAGTAATGGATCTGGAGGTTCAGGTGTTAAGGAGGTGCAATGGAGTGCGTTTAGTTCAGATTCGTTGCAGAATGGTGGTGTCGGGTTTGGTTCTTACTCGGATATTTTTGGCCAATTTGGAGATGGTGGAAATGCTGAGGAGAGCTTGATTAATGAATCAAACGTTCTATCTGGGGGTGAAGAGCATAAACCTACTTTTTTGGATAATGCTCGTAATTACTCGCAATATTCACAGGGACAGGAGTATGCTATTGAGCCTGAACAAAGTATAGACGGGCAGGATTTGAATAGCAGTCAATACTGGGACAATCTGTATCCAGGGTGGAAGTATGACCAGAATACAGGTCAATGGTACCAAATTGATGGTTACGATGCAACTTCAAACTTACAAGGGAGTTTTGAGGCGGCTGTTAGTGATGAGAAGTCGGAGGTCTCTTATTTGCAGCAAACTGCTCAGTCTGCCATGGGGACTATAGCTCAAAGTGGCACGACTGAGAGTGTTACTAATTGGAATCAGGATTCCCAAGTGGGAGATGCCGGGTGGAATTGGAATCAGGTTTCGCAAGCAACTGACACCACTGAGAGTGTGTCGGATTGGAATCAGGTTTCACAAGGGAACAATGGGTATCCCTCCCATATGATCTTTGATCCCCAATACCCTGGTTGGTATTATGACACAATCGCCCAAGAATGGCTCTCGTTGGAGGCATACGTTCCATCAACTCCATCTACTACTGTTCAAGCTGAGAACCATCTGAATCAAAATGGTTATGTCACTTCTCATGAAAATGATCAGAAAACTCAGGGTGTACATGGTAAAGTTGATAACTATGGATCTACAGGCTTTAGCAACCAAGGCCAAGATTATAGACAGGCTGGGCCTTTCAGTAATTACAATCAGTATGGTTCCAACGTGGGGCAACCTGATTCTGTCACCCCAAGTGTGGTTCATTCGGAATTCAGTGGGAGTCCACTATCCGAAAATCACTATAGCCAAAACCTTTCTGTAAACAATAATGTTAGCCAGCAAACGTCTTACAGTTATGGGGAGACGGATTTTTATAACAAGAAAGCAAGCCAGGGTAGTAATGACTTTTCGACTATTTCTGGGCACCAAGGCTTTATTCCTGGTGGAAATTTTAGTCAGCCCTTTAATCAGCAAAGAATTGAACAAAATGCGGGTATGCATGCCCCGAATGATTACTATGGCAGTCAGAATGTAGTAAGCTATTCCCAGCAACCGTATCAGAGTGGCCATAAGGTCTCTTATTTTCCAGCTCCGGGTAGATCATCAGCCGGCCGTCCTCCGCATGCTTTGGTTGCTTTTGGATTTGGAGGGAAACTCATTCTGATGAAAGAGAATACTTCTTCTCTTGGAACCTCATCTCATGGGAGCCAGGTAAAATCACGAGCATTCAATACTTTCGGATTTGACTTGAATATTCTTAATCACATTCTCACATTTTGAACAATGAAAACTTACTATTTATCATGTGTGAAGGATCAGGTAGGAGGTTCAATAGCGGTTCTCAATTTGATGGAAGTTGTGAATGGAAGAATTGATGCTTCAAGCACGGGAGCAGGCGTCTGCGATTACTTCCATACACTCTGCCGACAATCATTTACGGGCCCACTGACTGGTGGGAATGTTGGTGCTAAAGAGTTGAATAGATGGATTGACGAGAGGATTGCACACTGTGAGTCTTCTGATGTGGATTATAGGAAGGGACAAGTTTTTGCATTGCTGTTTTCATTGCTCAAAATAGCTTGTCAGCATTATGGAAAGCTTCGTTCTCCTTTCGGCACAGACACCAGTTTGAAGGTTAATAACTTGTTATTTGAACTTGCTTTTCAATCTATAGTGAGCGTAGAGTTTCATGATGAAATATTTTTACTATGTTTTTGGGACTGGAGTAAATTCTTTTGGGCCTTTTACGTTTGATAGGAAAATGATGGCCCAGAATCCGCAGTTGCTAGACTTTTTGCATCTGCCAAGAGGAACGGTTCACAAATCAGTGAGTACAGTGCTCTTGACCACTGCTTGCAGAAATTGCCTTCTGAAGGACAGATGCGGGTATTCACGACTCAGAAAACTAGTATTATATCCAATGGAAATTATTTCCTCTCTTAATTGCTGCTGATTTGATTTTTCAGGCAACTGCTGCAGAAGTTCAAACCCTTCTGGTTTCCGGAAGAAAGAGAGAGGCTTTGCATTGTGCACAAGAGGGTCAGTTGTGGGGCCCAGCACTTGTTCTTGCCGCTCAACTTGGTGATCAGGTTTGTTCTACTATAATTTTCATCCTTATTCTTGCTGTGAAGTGCAATTATTGCTTCCATGAGAAAAAACTGGTATTGGCTAGACTATGTTATCATTATTACGATTTATTTAATTATATTTTTTTGTGGTGTTGGTGGGTGTCTACATGCAGTTATATGCTGAAACTGTGAAGCAAATGGCACTTCGCCAACTGGTAGCAGGCTCTCCTTTGCGAACACTATGCTTGTTAATTGCTGGTCAGCCAGCGGAGGTGTTTTCCGCCAACACCGCAGCTGATGGTGGTATTTCTGGTGATATGTATATGTCTCGACCACCTGCACAGGTATTTTCTCTAGTTACCTTGTGCTTGCATTCTACTTTAGATGGTTTTCTAGTTTATGCTAAAATGTTAAAACATACTCAAAATTTCAATTAGTTACTTGTGAGAAAAGGAATACGCTCCGACTTTGTGCCTTTATAAAGATAAAATAAAATATAATTCCTTCGCTTTTGTGTACAACACCTGTTTATTTGTCAGCATTTCTTGATTCAATAAGTTTTTGTTTTGCTCTCTGAAAATTTTTTCCTGGTAAGCTCAGCCTTTACTTTGCTATTAACGTCAGCTCGATGCTAATGGTATGCTTGATGACTGGGAAGAGAATTTGGCTGTGGTAACTGTGAATAGAACAAAAGGTGATGAACTTGTGCTTATTCATCTTGGAGATTGCTTGTGGAAAGAAAGAAATGAAGTATGTGATGCACATCGTATGGTTTAATATTTCCCGTACTCTCCATTGTTTCTTAAATATGTATAATTCTGACATTTCTTCTCTGGTTTCATGAAAATTTGTGGTCCAGATTATTGCTGCACACATTTGCTATTTAGTGGCAGAAGCCAACTTTGAGCCATATTCAGACAGTGCAAGGCTTTGTCTTGTTGGTGCAGATCATTTTAAATTCCCCAGAACATACGCTAGTCCAGAGGCTATTCAGGTGCTATTCATCAACCATATTCTCTCCCTTGCCCTTTCCTGTCATGGAAGTTGTTTAAAATATATAACTCATGCTACTAACTGCTTTTATATTTTTTAAGCCTGTTGATTTACCATTTCTAATAGAACGTAGTTTCTTGGAAGTTCATATTTTGGTTTATTCAGCTTCCTAACGATTTGTCATATATAGTTTTCCTTTTCTATTCTGATCGTCCTCTAGGCTCTAAATAGTAAGTTACTGAAGTGATGTTTCATGTATATGGGCAGAGGACAGAGATATATGAATACTCAAAGTTGCTTGGGAACTCTCAGTTTATTCTTCTGCCATTTCAACCGTATAAGCTTGTTTATGCACACATGTTGGCTGAAGTAGGAAGACTATCAGAATCGTTGAAGTACGTGCGTAAATCTTTAATTTATATTTATTCGTAAAAGTTTATTTCTTTTGGTTTCTTAGCATAGTTATGTCAATTTAGGTACTGTCAAGCTGTATCAAAATCTTTGAAAACTGGAAGAGCACAAGAAGTAGAAACATGGAGGCAATTAGCATCATCACTTGAGGAGAGGATAAAAACTCACCAACAGGTACCTCCAGTTCCTCTGGTTTACATCTTATTATTGTTTTACTGATTCCAGTAACCAGGGTTTCTTTTCGCAGGGTGGGTTCTCATCAAATTTGGCTCCTGCAAGATTAGTTGGTAAATTGATCACCTTATTTGACAGTACTGCTCATCGTGTTGTTGGGGGCCTACCACCTCCTGCACCATCGACAACTGTGGAACATTTTAACCAATCCTTGGGCCCTAGAGTGTCAACTAGTCAGTCAACTATGGCCATGTCATCCCTAATTACTTCGGCATCGATGGAGCCCGTAAGTGCTGACGGTAATAGAAGGACAATGCACAACAGAAGTGTTTCAGAGCCAGACTTTGGTAGAACTCCGAGACAGGTTGATAATTCTGTTTGTACAAAAAAAAAGAACATGTTTCTGTTGCCCAGTAGCTTGATATGTCAACTGTATTTCTCATGACTTGGGTAGAATTAATATGATAATTAAGAGATAAAAGAATAAGCAATTACTAATATCAGTTCTTTCCTTGATATAGGATCAGCCCGATTCATCACAAGAAGCAACTGCCAATTCACAGGGTAAATCATCTGTCTCTGGGGGAACATCTCGCTTTGGTCGCTTTGGCTTTGGCTCCCAGTTCTTGCAAAAGATTCTGAAGCCCCGTCAAGACAAACAGGTGCTTCTTTTGATTAATTCAGCACTATTTCAGGAGGAATGACTTTCAATTGTCTTATTTATTTATTTTGTTCGGCTGGGTGATTTCTCTTCATGTCCATGTCTCACTATACCTCTCTTTGTTTCTTTGCTTCTAAAGGCTAAATTGGGTGACACCAATAAGTTTTATTACAATGAGAAACTTAAGAGATGGGTAGAGGAAGGTGTTGAATTGCCACCAGAGGAAGCGGCCCCGCCACCTCCACCTACAACTATGGTCTTCTCAAACGGAACATCAGATTACAACTTGAATAGTGCATTAAAAAGTGAAGGGTTGGTAAGCAATGGAAGCCCGGAATATCAAAGCCCACCTTCTCTGGGACATGGTGCAGGAATCCCACCAATTCCACCCACCTCAAACCAATTCTCAGCTCGTGGACGGATGGGTGTTAGATCAAGGTAACTGAAAAATCAGTTCTATTTTGTCTTTTGTTTCTGATTTAGAATTTACGTGTCCTTATGCCTGTTGGTTAGACGTGGGCTTACGACTTGAAAATAACTTCTAGCTTTGTCAATGAAGCGTTTTACGTAGTTTTGAGTTTGACCTTCGAGGAGTAGACTGCTCCTTCGAAGGTTATTTGGTAATTAGATGTATTCATGTTGAATGGGAATATAGCGAGATGTGCCTGTTGCTTTCTGCCATTATTTAGTTTTTGGTTACCATTAACTTGTACTGGTACATTTTTTCTTGGGTTTTGGCAGGTATGTCGACACCTTTAACAAAGGCGGTGGAAACCCAACAAACTTGTTCCAGTCACCATCTGTGCCTTCAATTAAACCCAACAACAATTCCAACCCTAAATTCTTCGTTCCCGCACCAGTATCATTAGTTGAACAGCAGGTGGATCCTACTGCAAATAACATCCAACAAATTACACCTAGTAACGAAAATCCTGTAGCGTTGTCTACGAACGGATCATTCCAGACCTTTGCCCCACCATCTTCTTCAATGAACGTGCAAAGATTTGCAAGCATGGACGACATCTCAAACAAGGTTGGAACAACAATGGTGACAGGCATTAGCGGTGGGTCCCTTTCATTGCACTCTCGACGAACAGCGTCATGGAGCGGGAGCATGGCCGGGTCTTTTAGTCCTCCAAATCAAGCGGAAACGAAACCTCTAGGAGAGGTATTGGGAATGCCATCGTCATCGTTCATTCCTAATAGTCCTGCTCTGACCCACTCGTCAGTGAATGGCGGCAGTTATTCGGATGATCTTCATGAAGTGGAACTTTGAGAAAAGAGGGTGTATCTATGTGGTCTAGGGAATTGATATTTACACAAGAAAATTTAATATTCTCCCTCAAGCCCCCCCTCACACGAAGGCGGAGTTGCTTTATGAAAATATCAAATTTCTTTGTGGAAAAATATTACTCCCCATCTCGTTTTGCTCCTTGCAACCTATACTGCAAAAAGTCATCTGGCAGGACTCGTGACTGTGTGAAGAGGAGGCCCAAAAAGTAATTTTGTTCTGTTTTTTTAATCATTTGTTGTATTCTAAAATCACCAGGCTTACTAAGCCATTTACTGTATTTTTATGAGAATTAGGTTTTGATAATCTGTTAGAAATTTACACCGTAAGGTACCTGCTTGAGGGGTTTTACGATAGAGGGAAGAAGGAAGAGTGTGGTAGCACACTGCTGTACAGTCAATTTGTTCATTTATTGAGAGGAATAATAAATTACAAAAAAATGTATTCCAAAGTTGGAAAATAGTTTGTTTTTCTGCTATTGTTTCGTAGCAGTGTTGTACGTACTTGTGTGTACCCAATAAGATTATATTTTCAAATTTATTCTCATTAACTAAATTTTCAAATTTAATCGACACTTTCTGAAATGAATGGTGTAGTTACTTTTCTTAACGAGTCCGAGTCGCAAAGTATTCACTAACCACCAACATTCAAAATCAGTGATTTAAAGTCAAAAAAAGTGGTGTCATACACAACCCTCGGTATTTTGGGATAAAATGGAGGACACTTCCAACAACATTTTTCTTAATAAGCCTTTCGCACTAACAAATTAATCAGAAAATCAATTACCAAAATGTGGCCATGCAAGCCATGCCCATGACATTTGATAAAATTCTAATAGATAAGAAATCGGCCTCGTTTCAATAACCCATTATTGCAAAAATTGCACGTTTTCATCATGATACAATGCCACTTTTGCGTAATCTTGTGTTAAATTATTGGAGAACAATATATGAATATTACTACGTATTAACTAATATACAGAACCCTACCATGTTGAGATAAATATCTCTTGATCAAAATACCAATTGTAACAAAACCAGATGGAAATTGGAAGCAAAATGATATGAGCGTAAGAGACCTGGCGTCAAAATTCAGCTGAGCCAGGAGTCCGAGGGAAAGGTATTGCATCCCTTATGTTATCTATTCCAGTAGCAAATTGCACTAGCCTCTCAAAACCTAATCCAAAGCCTGCATGAGGAACTGAACGACAAGAAAACATGAGAACAAGATCCCCAAAATATCATACAATTAGATTATTTAAAGTCGCAATTTAGAGCCCAGTGAACATGAATTTGTTAGATTTGGAAAGACCAACGGCATAGGTATCTAGCTCCCAATTTTGAGACTAGACAAGTACCCAAAAACTAAATACAGGTTTCCCAGAAACTAATGAATACAATTTTTTTCTCTAAAAGAAACATTAAACTTAATACAAGAAAACGCTCACCCGAACCATAACGCCGCAGATCAAGATACCACCAATACGTTTCCTTATTGAGCTTTAAGTCTTCTAACCGATTTTCAAGATAATCAAGACGTTCTTCTCTTTGGCTTCCACCAATTAGTTCACCAACCTAACAGAAAGGATAAAAAAGATATACTAATATATGTGAACTGCACATAGTTATTATACTATCTAAGAAGTACTTGGTTCACACAAGCAGTACTAGTGCAACGCTACTATGAGATGAAACAGATATGGAACACATAATTCTATCCAAAGTAAATAAGTAAAGCTTTCTAGGGGTATGATCGAAATTTAGAGCAATAGAAGGCACAAAGACATCAGTTGTATTTGGGAGGTGTTCCCTTGGTGTCATTTTAGTTAAGTTGCTTCACCCATAAAAGAAACTACCACTCAGAACAAAAATTTAAAGGAAATAAAAATGCATTTAGTACCCGAGGAACCAATAAATCCATCGCTGCAACAGTCTTTCCATCATCATTTTGCCTCATATAAAATGCTTTGATCTCCTGAAAGTATTTTACAAAAAAAAATACAAATATCAGGCTGCTAATTGTTTTGCATAACGATAAGAGGTATAGTAGGGATAAAACAAAAGAATGCCTTTGGATAGTCTCTTATTATTACAGGGCATCCACTAAATGCCTCCTCAGTGATGTAACGCTCGTGCTCACTTTGTAAATCACATCCCCATTTCATCTATAAAATGAACCAACATTGTCATAAAAGAATGTGCATTGCACACATTTTTTTGATACTACAAATAATAACGCAAAAAAACATACTAAGAAAATAAAAAATAAAAAAACAGGAATAAGAGAAGAAGTTCCACGTAACCTGCGGAATAATTTGGATTTTTCTTACTATCAGTAAAAAATTCGATAACAACCATTCTCACTTGTTAATGTAGTGCAAACCATAGCAAGTAAATACCGGGAATTCAAACTTCTTTTTGGCTCTTAGCAGAAGTTCAACTGCATCTGTGTAAGTCAACTGGACAAAGTTCTTCTCGACCAAATCCTGTTAATTGGACACACATTTTAAGAAAAAATATCAAATACCAGGGACATAAGGAAAAAAGAACTTGAGCGGGGTCCTAATCATAATCCAAAATTACTTGAAACAGAACAGTTTGAAAGTGTTTCATACGCTCAGTCGGCTGACAATTCCTTTCTCAATCCAAGTATTGAAGAAATCCATATCTTCCTTGCAGTTCTCGAGAACATATTTGACCTGAAATGCATAAAGTTTGTGGGAATGAGAGCATACAGTAGAGTAAAATCCACCATAGCAATAATTTGTAAGTAGATACGGAAAGTGACGTACTACATACTGGAGATAGGCAGTTGCACAGGCCATGTCATCATCTAAGTTGGCAAATGCAAGCTCTGGCTCAATCATCTAAGATTATAGGGTAGAAAAGTTGTTAGAGATTTTTGTTATCAGCGAAAGAAACACAAAAATATCGAAAAAACCAATAGATGGATACCCAAAACTCTGCCAAGTGTCTTGATGTGTTAGAATTTTCTGCTCGAAATGTGGGACCAAATGTATACACCTGGAAAAGAAAAAATATATTTCTAAGTCTTCGAAAGTAGTGAGAAAAAAAAGAAAAAAGAAAAGGTATTTATTCAGTCAATAGTTATGTTAGTCTGGTGTTGAGAATAAGAGAGAGAAAGTATACATCTGAAAGAGCCGTAGCATATGTTTCGGCATTTAGTTGACCAGAGACAGTTAAGAATGCTGGTTTCCCAAAAAAATCCTGTCACATGCAGGAAGAAAACGAAAAATAGTACCCAAAGCATTTACAAGTACATATCTGGCACATATCTAATATTAATTATATTTACTTTCATGTAGATATTTCAAAGACAAAAGTTACAGGCAGATGTTGTAGTCAATGGCAAATGATATTTTTAATACTTTCACTGAAAAATTTGAGAAAGAAACTCTTCTAGTTTTTACATATCCCAAAAGATAAGAAACATAAAAAAGTAAAAGTAGCTAGTTGAAATACAAGGTGCCTAACCCAACCTTTCTTAATGGGCAATATACTGGTAAAGAAAAACAATTTTATTCCCCAAAACAAGTTTTTAAAACAAGTTAGATTGGTTTGCCATGCATAAACACATATTTCAGAGTTTTACAACTCCATGCTAAATGTGCTTTTACTTACTTGCGACCAGTCGATGAAGCCGCTTTCAGTTTTGGCGATGGCATCAGCTGGAGAATCATTAGCTTCTCTAGAGCTTGGGATCTGTTATTTTAGCAAATATATTTTATAACATCAAATTAGGTAGGACAGGTGAAAGCAAATATCTGTTATATATATTCTAGTTATAATCCACGACACTGATTAGAATTATCCGCTGAGTGAAGAAAACAAATATAAGAAGAGCACACCAAAGTGGTCACGCAAAACTGTTCGCCAGCTCCTTCACAATCTGAAGCAGTGATGATAGGACTTGAGATCCAGACAAACCCATTTTCATGAAAAAACTTGTGCGTAGCATAAGCCAGAGCATTTCTCACCCTTGCTACCTGAAACCAAGTTGTATAAGCGAAATTGACAACTTATGTAGGATCCAAATTCTTAAATGCGCTCAGAGGAATGATAAAAGAAAAGTTTATGATGGAATACTATGCAAAAACTGAACCGTACCGCACCAAAGGTATTTGTTCTTGGCCGAAGATGAGACTTTGTTCTCAAAAATTCTCTGCTGACCCTTTTCTTCTGAATGGGAAATGAAGGATCGCTTTTACCAACCTAAAGATAGAATATGAAATCTTAGTCGTAAGTGTACCCTTTATTGAGTCCCTTTCTTAGAAGCATAAAAGTGACTTATAAAAAAAAATAAAAATACACACACATACAAAAGTGATAACTAGAAGCATGTAATATTAATTCCAGCATAGGGGCTAAATTTGAAGTTATACAAGAGAATGTGAGCTTAGGTCCAATGGAAATAAGTGAAAGCTAAAAACCAAAGGTAGCCTCTTGCTAAGGCTCAATAAGTGATCACTTATTGCTCTTGCATGGTTCTTAGGAAAGCTAAAAACCAATGGAAATTATAAAAGTGCATAACAAGCAAAATTCAACAAAATGTCAAAATATATTTACCGTCGTGAGTTTGTCGACCTTCAACTCTACTTTCTGTTTTGAGCCTTGACTGGCTACCAAAATCCCTTCTACACATATTGATGCACCCGTTGTAGTTACGCCACTCCCCACCTATAATAAGCTGAATGCTTAAAACATTGGATTCGCATAGTCCAAACTAACATAGATATAGTTTTCTTACGTATTAGTATTACCTGATCATAACCTTCAGCATCTGAGTTGACAACACATTGCATATTTGAAAGACATGAACCATCATTCACCTGTGCATTCAAGATTACATTTTTATTATAACATTTCAAGCAAATGCAAAGAAACTACAGTACCTATGAAATAGTTTGATTTTGAGGTCAAATTGACCACATTTTAAAAGGAAGAAGAAATGAATACCTCGATAAATGTGACGCTGCTCTGAACACGGAGAGTCCTGACCCAACCTTTAACAACTAAATTCTGTCCTAGTCGATCCAAACCCTCATCAGGCCCTCCCTTTATGTCCATAATCCTCAACCTTTTCCTAAATTTGCCGACTCTCTCGTGAGAATCCGATACCTCTGTCTTCTTTTTCTCTGTAGCAGCAGCCTCTCCGGAGGAGAGAGCTGCAGCAATCGGACTGCTAAATTGCCGCCGCCGTATTGAACCGCCCTGAAAAGGTGGATGAATAATGTAGTAGTGACGGCTGGATTTTGGCGGGAAAGGGGGACAACTGGTGGTGAGTGATTTGGGGACGGAGGGAGGGGGTTTAAGGTATGGTTTGCGGTAAAGGGCGAGAAATCGGACGGTGGTTGAGAAGGGTTTCAGGCGGAGAGAAGTGGCCGGAGATACAGCAGCCATTTTAGGTCCAACCCTTCTCTCTCTCTCTCGAGCTGGGTGGGTTCTACTCCTATCTACTTGTGATGCATAAGCTGTTTACTCCTATTTTCATTTCTTTTCTTTTCCTTTTTTTTTTTCCTGCCATTTTCTAAACTTTTATACCTCAAATTTTTTTGGGAAAGTTAAAAATGGAAAATGAAAAATGAGAAAAGCGATTTAACAGACTTCCCATATGTAATTTAAGATAAAAAATAAAATAAATATTCATGTTATCTTTATGTTTTTGGATCTCATAATGTTCATTTCTTCTAAAATATTTATTTATCATCTATCTACAAAAGTAAGGAGTCCACTCCACCAGTTCAGAAAAGATCTAAAAACATTTAGGTGAAAAATGTATAAAATAATTACTTGTTTACATTTCACAAAAGACTCTTATTATTTTTAATATTTAAAGATAATTTGCCTCTAATTATTTTTATTGTTTGAAGGTAATTTATTGTGTATAATATTAACCTTAAAAAGAAAAAAAAGAGTCGCTCACTTGAATAAAATAGGATTGGATAGGTAGGATTTGGGAGCAAGAAAAGGAGTAAATTATGAATATTTTGACTATTTAAATATTTATTGTCCTAAACTAAAATGTTGCCCCTGATTTTAAAAGGAGTTAAGAGTAATAATTATTTTTAATTTTTTAAGAGGAAAAATAGTTTTTTTTTTGGCCAAATTGAGAGACTATTTTAGAAGTAAACCACTACAATGTGCAAATTTTCCATTCAACAAAAAAAGAGTTAATACCCTTCAATATTTTTCTTGGACGAATTGACAGACTATTTTATTTAGAAGTAAACTTGTAAAATGTGTA
>JAUMHB010059412.1:0-14941 GCA_032359685.1 Pittosporum tobira
AACGAAGAAGACACTGGCCGAGCAATCTGCATTGCATGACCTTACATTATAATAGTTTGCCTGCAAACGACAAACTAATAGTCAGGCAATCTTCATTTGCACCAGCATATATTGTAACAGTTTGCTCGCCTACATACGACGAACTTACTTATCAATAAAAGCTCAGTACAATTAAATAACTCATGGTCCTGTACATATTATACATTCTATCCACACGGCCATAAGCACTTAGCCCGAAGAGCACAAGACTAAATGCTACACCTCGTACCCTCTATCCTCGAGACCGGTCCGAAGAGCACGATGAAACATCACTTGTACCCTATATTCGTGAGGCTATAAACATTTGGCCCAAAGAGCACAAGTATGCTGCATTTCATGCGCTCTATCCGCATGACCATGCACACTTGGCCCGAAGAGCATAAATACGTGTCTCAAACACCCCATCCGCATGGCCACAAAAGATTGGTCAGAGGCACACAGGTAAACGAATCTTAACTATGCTTCATTTCCCACCCGCGCGGCTCACACTTGGCCCGGGCACACAATTAAACTGGCAATGCACGCACCTTAGCACGGTTATGATTACTTGGTCAGAGGAGCATAAGTAAACTCATCATGCACATCACTCACACGCTCCATCCGCGCGGCCATAAACACTTGGCCCGAGGACCACGAGTGGACTAACCATGCCTACATTTCGCTTACACGCTCTATTCGCGAACAAGTAAACATAATCACAAATGCTAGCTCATTGACACACTTATATCACTTGGTCCGAAGGGCATAAACAAACCTATCGTGCGTCGCTCATAGGCTACATCCGCGCGATAATAAACGCTTGGACCAAGGAGCACGAGTAGACTAGCCATGCATACGTTTCGCTTACACGCTCCATTCCCGCAGCAGTGAGCATAATCGCAAGGCACTAATCCCAACCGGTGCTATCCCCTGCCTGAGAGGCAACTACACTCTTAACCCGGCATTACTTCCACAATCACTCCTAAGTTTCACCATGCCTAAGGTAAACCATAAGCATGGTAAAACTGAGGGGCATTCTACAGATAACTGCTCGGGTCACTTGGCTGAATTAAACAACCCAATTTAATTTAAAATCAGGATCCAGTTGTCCGATCGAAATTTCAAAAAATAAATAAATAATAAACTTGCTCGATTCACCCTGGTAACAATTAGTTAATTTTCAAAATTATAAGCTATCACACTTGGTGGACTTTCAGATTTTAATATTCAAACAAGTCCCAAGCTGTTACACTCGCAAATTTTATCAAAATCATAAGTGATTTTCCAGTCTCAGCCTTGAACGAGTTAAGTCCTATACAAGGTAGGGCTTAGCACTTAGTAAACATTCATTATCCAAAAGCAAACATTATGGAATTTCAAAATTTACAGTTCATTAAACAGCTCGAAAGAGTTAAAATGAAATTCAAATTTACACTTTCATCAAATTCAAATACTCTATTGTTACAAAAGTCTATGGCTCTACTTTTTTTTACAGCTCAGAAGGCGAACTAGGTAGCTTCCCCTCCTCCAGAGGCGGCCTAGCGGGCTTCTCCACGGATCCCCCCACAGGCTGATCCTTTGTTGCCTCGTCATCAGGCTCCGAATTAATGGCCTCCGGATCCTCCAGCAGGTCCATAACCATCTTCATATCCAGGCCCCTTCTAGAGCCCCGATGGACCACTCTCTCAAAATCCTTCAGAAACTCGCTGGCCGAAGCATCGAGAATCATCTCTTTGCACTCAACCGAGCCCTTAAACGCCTCGAACGCCCTATCCAACTAGTCCCTGTAGCCAGCCTCCTTGCTCTTCCAGGTGTCCTGCTTGGCTTTGAGCTCCTTGTTGAGTAACACCAAGGCAACTTCCTCCTGTACGACCCTTGCCTTGATGGCCTTAGCCCCCGCAGCATTCACCTCGGCTGCCTCCAACTTTAAGGAAAGTTGTTTCTCCCTCCCTGTTGCCTCTATGGCTGCCCTGGCAGCTCTTTCCTCGGCCTCATTCAGCTTCAAGGAAAGCACCTTCTCCCTCCCAGCGGCCTCCACGACGACCTTGGCAGCCGCCTCCTCGGCCGCCTTCAACTTCTGCTTCAAGGCCTCTTAGGCGGCTCCTTCAGCGGCCTCTACCTCGGCGCTGGCTCCCCAGAGCCCATCATCCAGCTCAATTCCTTCAAAAACAAGACGGCGAGTTCAAACAAGAACAACAAATTTGTTGAAAGCATTGAGGAAAAATAAGTTACCTGGACCATCCGGAAGGCCCCGTTTAGGGTGCAATCTTGGTAGCCGGTCTCCTCCCGGTCCCCTTCCAGCAGCAAATTCTTCAGCAGAGCCTCAATGACTGCCTTCCCCCAATTGTCGTCCAATATTAAGCTCCCGGTAGGAACCGACCATACATTTATCAAGTCAAGCCCACCAGAAGGCTTCGACTTCTTTTGGGCCGCGCCCGCCTTGGCGGAGTCCTGCTTCCGGCGGGCCTCTTCTCGGCGAGGACCCTCTCTACAACAACTGCCATCAAGTTCCCCGACCACAGTCGCCTTCCCCTTGTCGGCCGGCCTCGCCGCTTATACCGGACCACCACCCAAGGCAACCTTAGGGGCCTATCGCGGCCCAATCACTACCCCAACAAAGCTCGTCTTCTCAGGGACAACCTCAGTGGATTGCCCCTAAGATGTTGCCTTGGCCTTAGCCTTATCCTGGGCCAATCGTTGCACTCGAACAAACATCTCGTCAACACCTACAAAATAGAAAGATAAAGTTAGACGACCGGGCCGAACAGAAAAGCAAAAACAAAGGCAAGACTCCTAAACTTACGTCCGTGTTCTATCAGCCAAGAGTTGTCCTGGACCGCGGTGTATGGCCAGGGGCTTCCCCCCTTGCCCACGCTGGCAAACAAGCCATACTCCTCTAGGGTCCTCCCGATCAGTTGCACCGGCGCATGGTACACTGCCTTGCACGACCTTCCCCACCCGGGCATCGCAACCAGATCGTCTCCAGCAACAAAGAACCATTCTGACTTCCACTTCTTATGCTTTGAAGCCGGGGTGATCTACTTCTCCCTCCTCGGCTTCTTGTTAATAGACCAGAAAGAAGCTTCTGAGCGGGCGACGGAGAAGGTGTGCCAGAATAAGTCCGGTCAGACCTTTACACCCATATGGTGACACTGAGCTAGGAAGCCCATCACCTGGACATACGAATTAGGGGTCAGCTGGCTCAGGCCGACCCCTAGCAAAGTCAGGAGGTCGTGGATGAACTGGTGAACCGAGAACCTAAAGCCGCCTCTCAGGTGATGCTCGCTAACACCTACCGAGAGTCCCTACGGCCTACTGTGTAGGTACTCCCCCGCCTTCGGGAGCCTGACCCCATACTCCTCCAGGATCTGATACTCCTCCATGATCGCCTCCAATCGGCGGCGGGTCAGCGTGTTAGACATGTTATAGTCCGGGCGGCCAACCCGATTTCCATAATCCGCTTCCCCACCAAGATCCTCCACCTCGTTCCTGGAACTACTTGTTGCCTCGGCCTCGCCACATCCACCTTGCTGGGAGTTGCCTTGTCCTCAAGCGGGTCCCTCGGCGGAGTCACCACCTTACTACTGGGCCCCGTCGCCTTGCAAACGGGACCCACCAAGGTCCATGGTGGACTCCATTACCGCCGCCTCATCCTCAACAACATTAACCACCTTAAAGCTCCTATCTTGTGCCATCTAACTGGATCTAAAGGAAGCTAAAATTGGAAAAAGTGAGATTTGAAGGATGGCTTACTTGGTAAAAAGCTTGAAGATTCGAGATTTCCGACGACGGAAGGATTCCTCAGGAAAGCACTGCAAATCTCAGAAGGCTAAAGTGAAAACGAAGGGCACTGAACCCCCTTTTCTAGTACCCCAACCAGACGGTTGGGGTTCCCCCTCGAAAATCCAACGACCATTAGATGACAACAGTACCATCACGCCTTCCAAAAGGCAATTATCACGCCACAATTAATGAAGGCTTCAGAAGACGTGCGAACCAACGCCTTATTAAATGCTCTAAAAAGGCCTATGCATGTGGACAGAAATTCAAAACGACAGACAATCGAGACCCTTCCAAGCGGCTTGGGTCCAACTCGACTAACCTCCATCCCAATTGGTTAAGGGACGACCGGACTCAGAGCCCGATGGTGCACTAAAGTACCCTGGCGGATTAGGGGGCATTGATGGGGATCGTCTTAAATTAGGGGTTAGGGTTTTCACCTTAGCCCTAATTAGGGCAACGTGGCATCCCTCATGGCAGCCTAACGCTCGCATGGCAGCATGACATCCGATCGGCCCTGCCCCGCAAAGCAGCATATCCGGCCAACCATCCTCAAGGCTCGGCAACCCGCCTCCTCCGAAGAAGGATCGGCTGGGGCATTCGGCTCCCAGATAGCACAAAGCTCAACCACTCGACCTTCAAAGGGTTTAGCACCTCATCGGTCTGCCCAGACCATCACCGTCAGGAGCTCCCAAACTGTTTTTGGCCCCGGCCTACCCAAGTAGCAAATCCACTCAGCCCCATCGAACGCGCCCGACCCTGCCTTGCCTGGTCTGGACCCAGCGGCCAAAGGCCTTAAAGCAAGTTCCCAGATTGTCAAATCAGCTGCCTAACCGTGCAACCCTATCAACTCAAAGGAGGCACGTCATAACTGCTATCAACTCACAGCAGACACACCATGCCTACTTTATGGGATTGCGAGTCAAGGTAGAAGGACTACAAATATTGCCTCACCTACACAGGTGAGGGGGATAGGGAACGAAACTTTAGACACTCCATTTCGGACTACTAGACTCCAAACACACGAGAGCCAATACTCTGCAACTCACCGGTAAACTCACCGGAACAGTATACTCTCCCCAAACTCCACAAAAATACTTCGGTAATCCATTCCCTCTCCACTCAATAATCAGATTATCATCTCGATCTTTGCTAACTTAAGCATCAGAGAGGGGAACGAGGGAACGACCCCCTCGTGTTGCCCGTGTTTCAGGTTTGCTTGCTGCCCGCTGACGTGTGCCGAGCTGGATAGCGGTTTGGACTCGGTCGCAGGTCAAAGCTGTCCCAACATATAGTTTGCTATGGGATTACTCGGTTTACGTTATTCTTGGTGTGTTGTGTGCTTTCTTCTTGGTGTGTTGCATGACTCTTGTTGGTGTATTGCGTGTACTCTACAGTTTACCCAATGTGCACGCTAAGAATTGTGGTTGCGAGTACAATATTATCAACAAATAGGAAAAAAATCTTTTTCATATTGACTGTCTTAAAGTCAGGATCCATAGTTCATTATTGCAAGTACCTAAAAGTGTTGGTTTGGTGTTCGAACGTTATTATTGAGTGTTTTTACTGTACACACTTTCACGAGTGGTTGATATGTTTTTGGGAATGTAGGAGAAATGCTCTCCACTACCATGGATGCTTTCTTGCTTTCCAAGAGCATACAGATTCACTTCATAGTTGTGATCGCTAGATTCTTAACTCTGTAAATGTTTATTGGTTTCCTTTGGCATGCATCCTTGTAGGCTAATAGATCACCTTGTTTTATCTTTAATTATTCTCTGTACTATATTATTGCTTATATCATGTACTCCTGTAGATTTTTTAAGTTATCCGCTATAACTTTTACATTTTGTTTGTGAGTTTCAAATTCGACAAAAAAAAAAAAAAAAAAAAAAAAAAAAAAAAAAAAAAAAAGCAGTGGAAATTTAAATTTTCTGTCAAAGTCCGTTATTTATGAGTTTTTAAAATAACGGAAAATAAAAAAAATGGCCAGAAAATTGGTTCGCTTTTTCATCTAGACTTTTTTTTCTGCCAAAAATGAGATGATTCGGATAGAAAAGAAAAAAAAACATGTTAAAATTTCATAATTCTGAAACTGCCCTCTATTTACAGCATTCATCCGATCTACTCCAGCGAAATCGAAGTCTTAGATATATAATGGTCAGTTGTCGTGCATCTGCTGGAGAAAGTAAGCTCAAGGTTGTCAGCAGAAAGTTTTCTAATCCAGTGAAGAGTGCTGTTACTCTGTTTCCTCCAGCAAAAGTTCTTTTGGACTGTGAAGACATGAAGATCGGATTTAGACAAAATAAGAAAACATTAAAAATTACTGTGAAAGTGTAAAACCAACAAAAAGAAAAGAGGCAAAATGTCCAATTTTTGTTAACACATTTTAAAAAAAATAAAATAAATGTCTCATAATTTTTGTAATATTTTATTTTAAAATTCAATTATTTAACTTATTTTTATTTTACCAAAAGTGAGAAGTTTAGGACAGAAAAAAAGAAAAGAAAAGAAAACAACTCAAATTTTTATAATTCCATTCTTATCCTCACTTTTGTAATTTAACAAATTTATATTTACATATCACGTCCTCTCTGAATATAATAATATATTTTTAAAAAAATTTAAAATTTAAAATATAATATAAAAATATATACTATTTATTTAAATTAATATTTTTAAATTAAAATATTATTTATTTATGTTCCAAATTGAATAGGTATTAAAAATATGATATTTTAATATATAAATATAAATATATTATTTATTTATATATTGATAGAGTTTTAAAATTATATTTTTAAATGAGAATATAATATTTATTTATATTTTAAAACTAAATAGGTATTAAAAATATGGTATTGAAATATATAAATATAAATATATTATGTATTTATATATTGATAGAATTTTAAAATTATATTTTTAAATAAAAATATATTATTTATTTATATTCTTAAAATGAATAGGAATTTAAAATATAATATTTAAAAATAAAAATAAAAACATATTATTTATTTATAATATTTCTTGTTTTAATTAGTTTTTTGTTCTTTTATTTTTTATCCAAACTTATAAACAGAGTTTAAGAAAATCATTATTGAATGGTAAAATGGTAAAATGGTAATATGTTATATTTTCTTTTCTTTTCTTTTCTTTTCAACTCACAAACACAAGAAAATAAGTTATTCAGTTTTCTATTACAAACTCACAAATACAAGAAAAGAAAATTTATAACTTTTATTTAATTTTCTATTCTTTTATTTAATTTTCTTTTGTTTATCTCAAAACTTACAAACGGAGCATTATATGATAAATTTGGGTTTATCTTGGAAATGAAAGTTTCTTCGTTTTCTTGATAGGATTTGGATCCATTTGCAGGATCAAAGTAAAATTTTATTCATCACCTTATTTTTTAACTTATTGCAGTGGGTTCTTCGATACCCGAAGCAAGAAGAAGTAAAACGTCTTCCTGGTGGAAAGACAAAAAGAAAGTAAGTATTCTGACAAATTTTACTTCATTTAGGCTTAAGTTAAATACAAGAGAAACATATTCCAGAAAATATTTTCTGGTAAAATATTTTTTAAGAAAATAGTTTTTAGAAAAATAATTTATTTTCTAATATTTGGTAGTCAAGCTGAAAATGTATTTTTATTTTTTGGTTTTTAAAATAAATTTAACAATTATTTTATTTTAAATTAATATAAGTATATTTTGGTTTTTTTAATAAGATAAAAGTAAGCACTTATAATGAAAAATTAAATTTATTTGTATGTATATAAAACCTTAATACTATGATCTAACAATAAGAATGCTTATACTTTATAAGAAAGAATTTAATAAGATAATGGTTTTGAAGATTTTTAATAATAAGAAAATTTAAAATTTAAGAAATATATGTGTATATATAATTCAATATGAAAATATTAATTATGCATATATTGTGAAAATAAAAATAAATGTATTTATTTTTAAAATAAAATAAATAAAAATAGTATATAAGTGATTAAATAAAAGTGTTATAAAAAATGACAGAAAAAAACAACATTCGGACTACTTTCCGAAAAATGACTTACGGATCCGTAAGTCGTTTTCTTGAAATAACAAAGAGATTTTCTATTGATTGGAAAATAATTTCTTGTTAACTGAATTTTCCCTGACATACCAACCAACGAAAAACGCTGTAGCAAACGGAGCATAATGTGTATGTGTTCACCCCCTTGCTATCTGATAATGCAAAATATCAAGAATGAATAAATTTGTGACAAATGGGATGTGTATTTATTTCATACAAAACTATACATACAAACACTTTTTATCTATACACTACTCTGCTTGCCTTGCACGCCATCCATTCTGTTTTGGTAGTGCGAGACATCCAACTATCTTGGAGTAACTGAAAATGCGTTTGTGGAAGAAAATAGCCAAGAGGGATGAGCTCTGATACCATAATAGATTTCCAGAGAGGAACTGAGAGCACAGTTTTATATCTGTAAAATGCAAAATATCCAGAATGAATAAATCTGTTACAGCTGGGATATATTGATTTCATACAAAGCTGTACATACAAGTACTGAATCTATAGCTATAACCACTCAGCTTCTCTCTTCTGGACCCAGATCTACTCCTTACTCAAGTTCGCAGGGAAGACCTTACTAGTCTAACTAGCCCTAAGTTTATGATTCTATTATGATCTTTTTATGATCATCATATATTTAAATGGCTCAAAATTAGATTAACTATTACATTTTTTACATAAAATAAGTCTCATTTTTTTTTTTTTTTTCACAATTAGAGTTCCTTTTCCAAATATGGTTGTATAAAATGATACAATATCCTTAAGTTAAAAATCATAATTTCAAAATCACACCACCGAATACTCACTATATTTAGGGGTGAATATGAGATACAGATGTGTTCTTAAAGTTTGTAAATGTTATAAATGTGATTCATTTTGTGAAACCGAGTGAGTAATAATTAATACTTCATATTAAATTTATTATTTGTCTCTCATTTCCTCGGATAATCATTTGTAGTTTCAATAATCTGGATGCCAGTAATAAGTATTATGCATTTTGGTGGGTTATTCTTTCATTCTTTTGGAACAACTTGAGCAATTAAAATCTCAAGGCGGATTTAAGTGTGATTGAAGTTGGTCTGGATTGTTTTTCAGGAGAAACCAGAAGTTACTATTGAAAAGGTAACACGTAATAGCAGGAAAGTGTCACCACTGTGAAAGGCCTGGAACTTTTCGGTAAGGAATATACTGCATCCAATATATACACGCGCCGTCTTCTGTATGGCTTTCACACACACACACACACACACACAAATTATACCATTCTTTCCCCTTTTTTTCCCTCTAAAAATGCCACCATTCTTATTGTCATTTACTTCGTTATGTGATGACATTTCAGGCGTTAAATTAAACTTAGTGATGCTTCGAAGAAACTTGGGAAGAAGTTTGCTACAGGAGCCTCTGTTGTTAAGGTGCATCGATATTCTTTGGCAATATGAGCGCCTTTTGGAGATTCTGCAATTTCTTATCAGTTGTTATGACTTCAGAATTTTTGGTTTTAGGGCCCAACCGAGAAGGAGCAAATTGATGTTCAAGGTGACATATCTTTTGATATCGTGGACTTTATTACAGACACCTGGCCATACCTTTGAAATAATATTCTTTAATTTCCGGGAACTTTAGATTTCGATGTAGATGCATCCATGCTTTAATTGTATCCCATAATATTATATAATTTGAAATTGGAGATATGTATATATGGATGATCGGGCCACGCATGCCATTTGCTCACTCTTAATATTTCATTTTAAATCTAATTCTTTTACTACTGTTTTTTGACATGTTCATGTCACGTTGATTTGTTTTAATTGATTGATAACGCTCTGTGTATGGAAGTTTTACAAGCTAATTATTGTGCACTTTGTGGTTTACTTTATAGAAGATGGGAAGAAGGTAGGTTTCAGCAGCGTAGGCTTTGGCAACTGTATGTGTGGTTCTCCATCTGATTGTCCTGAATCTTTCCAAATTGAGTTAAAAAAGCTATCTCTACAATTGAAGTCCAAATTGAAATCTATACATACATGCCACGTCTCTCTCTTACTCTCCTCATATATGTGATCAAGTACGTAGAGTTAGATTAGCAACAAGTTTATATTTCTCTTCCGGTATTTTTCTTTTCTTGCCATGTTCTTGTGCTTTTTAAATTTTAATTATTATAGTAATGTGCTGTATATGGGAAACGATTTTTCTACTATGATATATATATATATATATATATTTAATGAATTTCTGGTTTAGGTCATGGTCTGATTTATTGGCTGGACTATCTTGTTCAAATTTCCTTTTTACTTCTTCAGATAGGAGGTTAAGGCCCTGTATGGAAAAATCTATCATCTCTTCTCTGTCTAGAGTCCAGTCAAGGTGGTGGAGAACCAATTTCTCTAGAGTTTGTTAGGTTAGTGCCGAACTGTCGAGGTAGAAGTTTTCTCGAAAACTTTGATGTGGTCAAATAAGTAAAACTGAAGTGTTAATAGTGATGGGTGGGCGCCTAAGCGGCCCGACTAGCCAAAAATGGTTAGGCGGTGACAGCTCTAGTAAAATCTTGCATTTTCTACCCGCAAGATTCTGGAAATCCATCATTGGGTTAGAAAATTCAGTTCTTAGGTTTAAGTTGGTACTAAAATTTATAGAATTTATGTTAATTTGTTTAAGACCATATCCTGTCAAATGCACATAAATGGCATCACAAACTTGCCAAATCATTTTACCCAAAAAAAAAAAAAAAAAAAAGAGGATAAGATAAGATAAGAAAAATCTTGCGAAGCTTAATGGCAAATCTAATGATGCTTGTGAGCCTGACTCGAGGTTTCCCAATACGCTGTGTGGTCTATTTGATAAGATTCTACCTATTACACGCATCTTTTTGATGTGCAATGTGAAATCATTGCGAAGGCCAACTCATAACTTGGATTGAAGTCAACTTTGTCGAATCCAAGTCTACCCCATTCTCAGTATTCTTACTGGCCCGGAAGGAGGGCTTAAATCGGCCCCAGGTGTCTTAACAATGTTATACCATAAAAAAAAAAAAAAACAACTCTATTTAGTTTGTAGACAGAGATTCATTGAAAATTAATGGATATTTTTGAAATAATAATTTATTAATATTATTTTACATTTTCATGTAATTTTGTAGATGATTGATGTATAATTAATTGTAATTATAGAATATTTTACAATCAACACATTTTTTAATTCATCAAGATGGTGGACGTTATTATATAAACCGTTAGAAGATGGTTGGCTGTTATATATATATATATATATATATACTCATTCTGTCTCATTTATATTGTAACACTTGTCTTTTTTAAACGTCCTATATTATTGCAACATATTCAATTTGGAAAGTTTAATAATATTAATTACCTAAATTATCCTTATTTTATCAAATATGGTCCACCACTTTAATTACTATTTTTTTTTTAAATTATAATATTACTACTTCAATTACTATTTCTCTTTTAAAATTATAACATCAAATAAATTTTTTAAACTCTGCAAAAAATCAAAATATTTTTGTTCAACTGGGACGGAGAGAATATATATATACACACACGCGCACTAACTATCCAGGTAAAAAGTGTGTATAAAAAAAAGCACCTCAAAACTCTACATATATATATATATGCGCGCACACACACACACACACACGCACACACACACTAACTATCCGGGTAAAAAGTGTGTATAAAAAAAAGCACCTCAAAACTCTATACATACATATATATATGTATATATATACACACACACACACACTATCCGGGTAAAAAGTGTATAAAAAAAAAGGCCACCTCAAAACTCTACTCAGTAGATGCATGTACTTTTGCGATGGCGGCGGAAGTATATTGGAAAAAATAGTACTTTGATAGGACACGAATTGAGATTTGTTGTTCTATTTACAATTTTAATTTAATATAATTATTGTATTGTATATAAAATTTATAATTAATTTTTATTATTAATAAATTTTAATATAATATAATAATTAAATAAAATTTGAGACATAATTAAATTTGAAATAACAAATTTGAATTCTCACTTTAACAAATACTTAGGCTTCTTGGGAATCACAAAAGTACACAAATGAATTTGTATATTGAACTGTAAGTGTTTATATGGCTACCGTATAAACTTTTTGCTCTAGTTTATGCAACTATTACAAAAAAAATTATGCAATAATTAACAAAAGTTTAAAAGGAAACTGTCTCTTTATATAGATTTTTGGCCATTCGTGTCGGAGGGGTGGATTTGTTGACTGTGAAAGTATTTTGTTAACACAGAGGCCCATCCCTCTCTCTCTCTCTCTCTCTCTCTCTCTCTCTCTCTCTCTCTCAATATATATATATATATATATATATTAAAAGTTCTCTCTCTCTTTCTCTCTCTCTCTATAAATTAATTAATTAAAAGTAAGGAAGAGCTTAAGAAATTATTTTTGGTGAGACCATGTCTTAATTTCTTTCATCTACTTTTTACGCTTTTATTTTAAACTTCTTTTGTATTAGCTATTTTTTCTCCATTTACTACAATTATCATTGCAAATAATATTTTTACCACAATAATTTTCTCTTTACATGCATGTGTGTGTGCAATTTGGTCTAATATATAGGGAGAGGACCGTTGAGCAACCTTTTTGGAGAAGTCCTCTTTCATTATAGGGTTAAAAATATTGTTACCCTTTTCTTTTTCTTCACATTCTCTATTTTCTCATAATCACATTCACACTTCTTTATTCTTCATTCTCCGATTTCGTATTCGACTCATATTCTGATTATTTATTTTTATTTTTTCCTCATTAATATATAAAATGTATGAAAAAAAAAAATTACATACACGTAATGTGTCAAGAAGACTAATATATATATAGATGTGGGGTTTGTTCACTGCAAACAAACGTTACATACAACCAACACTAACATGAACTTTTTGCGTTATATTAGTATTAAATTTATTATCACATAAATCTTCTGTTGTCTAATTTAACAGTGGACCGGCATCCGCACATGTCATATGATCTAGGTGTGTGAACAGATTAGACATTTGTGGAAGAATTGGTTCACCGATGTTTTCACAACTAGTTACTAGATTTTTTTGGTGTTCCGCGGGACCATCTGGTAATCAAAAAGTTGGGCATTCTCAGCTAAAAAGCAGAAGAAAAAAGCACTAGCGTAATTGAGTGTGCTTTTACTTGTCCCATAATGAAGACTCGTATGTTGTCCTCTTACATGGGGTCAAAATCATTTGGATTCTCTGGGTGTGTATAAAATCCATATGAGGATTTCATGGAATGATGATTTTAGTGCCTTTCAGTTTCTTACAGATTCAAAATCTCTGAGACAATGACGGGTTGTTTCTGACCCGGTTTGATCATTTGGATTCTTTGCACCTACATAGAATCAATCCGAGAATTTCAGAACAAAATCCTAAGTTAATGATGATTTATTGGTCCTGAGTACATCGTCAATGGAGCTGTTAAGTTACAGTGTAATGAAAATAAGAGTCAGAATTTTACCTCAGCCGCAGTTGGGATGAAATCTTTGGGTAACTAAGACTTGATGTCTGTCCAGTTGACACGCAAATGGAGATATTATAATTAACAGTAAATTAACGAAGGAGAATATATATGACAGTATAGTGTTATACAATGCGTTGACTGAAGATTCGGAATCATAGTCATGTCTCTTTTGAGCCTAACTAATGTGAGGCGTAAATCTCAATTGGGATTTTGATGTTATGCGACCTTATATGTCGTAGTATTCTAAAAATTCCAGTCTAAGTTGATTAATCACAAATTAAATATTAAATAATTATCTATTATTTAAATTAATTATACATCTAAGTCTGATTAATTTTCACTTAAGTCGATCAATCACCCGTTTAGGTGTTAGTCTTCCTCCACAACTGCCAAGTGATTTTTAAAACACTGACATATCCCTTCTTCCGTCACTGTTGCATTTAATGCTGATTTGAGTACTTTGCAGACTCCTTCTTGTATTAATAGTACAAGGAAATCTTTTGGAAGAATTTGAGCGAGCTAAGCTAATTGACAATTCAAGTTCCAACACACACACATGAAAATAGTAGTAAAGTAGTAGACTAGTACTGCCAGTTGCAGATGTTGGTGGGAGAGACCTACCCACACAACATGCATTGACCGATTATACAGAAAGATCGATTGATTGATCTTGTGAGAATTTTTATCCAGTATGCCAACAATCCTGATACAGTATACTATCTCAGTTCTAATATCTACATGTCCCTAGTTATCTGTTACTTGCGAAGTTCTTAGGCACTGGAAATCGTTATTGAATTCGGCTCGTTTAAAATTTATTTGTTTAGTTAAGCGATTCGAGCTTGAAACTTTTTTTGTTAAACTTAACGAACAATCGTGTGCTCGTGAAAAAACTCATGTAACCTACAAAATTCTTAAGCAAGCGAAATCATATGAACTTACCAAGGATCACAAATATAAAAAGGGTACCACACTAAATATCCTGGAGGCCGCAGGATTGCAAATGTAATGTAATAGAATTGGGTATAATACTGGTACCGTATAAGATGTAATGTATATACATGACTCAAAGTATTGGTACTACTGTTGACATTATGGGATATGTTGATGTATGTTTGACCGTTTGCTGATTTAGTCTATACGTTCTCCACCTTAATAATTTCTCGCCAATCATGCAACACGGGATGTTTTTTATTCCTTTCTCCTATCCGAATTTTAAGTTAAAGATGAGATATCAACAGTAATTTTAAAAAGAGAAGTGGTATTGTCAGAAGTTCTGAGAGCTCCCATTTTTACCGTAACAAGGAGAAAGTATTTATAAAAATCCCGTTCTAACTCGAGGACCGAGGATATAGTTGTGAGAACCCAAATATTTGAGAATGATTTAATAAATAAAAATTTTCCTTTGTTATTTCTCTAGTCGAATTATATTTCGCAATTACGTTTTTAAGGGCGGAGTTTAAAATAGTAAATTTAATGCCAAGGGCATTTTGGTCATTTTGACACTTATCGTGCCTAAGGGCATGTTGGTCATTTTGGACCTGAGAGTTAT
>JAUMHB010059478.1:0-14929 GCA_032359685.1 Pittosporum tobira
TTTGTAAATAAAATTAAATAATTTAAAATTTATTTGAGATTATTTGATTAAAAATTTAATTTAAACTCAATTCAAAAGATTAATGAGTAAAATATGAATATATTTTAAAATTTAATTAATTATTTAGACATTGTCTAATTATTTTTTTATTAATATTCGATTGTATTCGTTCAAAATTTTCAAATTACTCGTGTTTGATTCGTATTCGGTTTTAATTCGATAGCTAAACGAGACATACACAAACTTCATTTTAAGTTCGTTAAATAATATTCGACTCGATTCGACTCGTTTACACCCCTAAAAATTATATACATATTTTAAAATATTAATTATCCTGTGATATTTTAAAATAAAATTTCATTATGAATTTCTAAAATTTTTGTATAAGTAATTTTAATTATGTAAAATAAGTAAATAGTGCTATTTGTAGTATATCATAAACTGCTACTACTAGTTATTCTTCTTATTTCATAATGATAGAAGTTTTCCTAATTAGAACTCATTTTGTTTCATATATAATTATTTAATTTTTTTACTGTTTTAAGCATAGAGTTTAAGATAGTTTAAAAATATATTTATATATTATGTTTTGAAAATATTTATGTATGTCTATATATTTATGTATGTATATATAAAATGTAACTATATAATTATTATTTTTTTAAAATTTAAACTCATGTGATAAATCGTCAAAAAATTAAAATATTTAATCTAAGAGAGAGAATATATTTTTAGTGCGTTTCACAAACTTCGGGTTCTATGTAACCTCAAATTTTTTTTAACTCGTGATACTTATATAAAGGTTTATTATAGGAGTCATAAACTTCTCAATGAGAATCTATATATATATATAAAGTATAAATCACATTATTTTAATTTAATATTTAGTTATTTTTTAAACATTTTTGTCATTCTGTCATTTTTAAAAAAAATTAATTGTAGTTGTCAAGATTTGAACTTTTGTCACTTCAATAGGTTATGAATAAGTTCACCACTCTACTAAACTCATATGATGAAATAAATTTCAAAATATTAAATACTATATGTTTCGCTTAATGATATATATAAATTTATTTTTCCATTATTTTCAAGTATACATACTTTTAATTATCAACATATTTACTGAAATTATGACTTAACTATATTTTAATTATAAATTATTAAACATGAACCTCTAACATATATATAAATACAAATTTATTGCTAAAAAAATATTATCAATAAAAATAACTATGAAGTGTCTATTATTTTTTTATATATAATATATATTAAATAAATCACCCTAAACTTATATTTTAATTATAAATTATTAAATATAAACATCTAACATATATATAAGTACAAAATATATTTTTTTCAATATATTGTTTATTTTACATACTCATTTTTATTATATAATGAAAAATGTTAATAATATTAATAAAATTCTTATTAATAAAAGTAAGTATGTCATATCTATTATCTTTGGTACATAATCCCTATTTAAGTATATTAATAAGTTTAATTAGATACATAAATTAAAAAATGGGTAACAAAAATATAAAAATTTACAAGTAACTTATAATTTGTTTTTATATATGAACATAAATTCGATCAATTTTAAAAAATTATAATAGATTATTATTTATAAAAAAAATAAAATCAAAGAGTTTGTCTTAAAATAAAATTTAAAAACTTATTTATCAAATAAATAAATAATTTATTAATATATATACATAATATCAACTGTTTTAATCCATAACTAATTAAATATTAAAAAAATACATAAAATATTACAATAAATTTTTATAATATATTAATAAACAATTGTATTTGGGCCGGATATTACCGAACATTTAAGCTAATATAGTTAGTTCTCATTACTTGTTAATCGGTAGAGCTTAAACAATACGCTGTAGCTTATAAACACGTGGGATTTAAATTTTTTCACTCCCAAAGTTTTTGTTACTTTGTAGTAGCATTTGAAAAGGAAGGTTTTTTTTTTTTTTTTTTTTTTTTATAAATTAAAATTAAAATTATATATTTATTTTACATTTATAATTAATTCCTTATATTTATGAAACACAACATAAATTCACACACATACCCGTACAGTAATTAAACTCACTTTTTTCGTAGAAGTTTCAAACCATAACTATACTCTTAAAACACTTTCACAAATAAATACTACTATTCACTTTAATTTTAATAGGGAATATATGGTTTTTCAATAGGAATACAGTAAATCACGAAATTCATAATTATTTAATGTCAATTTCGAATCACACCAATTATATATAGTACTACTCCGTATATCATACTTTGATTTTCAGAAAGTTCTTGTTTTATTAATAAATTACATTCTTGAAGTCAAAAATTAGTTCCATATTTTTTAATTTTTAAACGTAAAGGTTTGTTAATTATATATATATGCACTTATATATTCAACTAATTTAAAAATTGTAATTTTGAAATGTCTAAATTAATGTTTAAAAACTTATCAGACGAATATACTTGACGAATAGACGATGCAATGCAAAAAATAATTATTTAAAAATTAAATGTTATTATATTTAATTTTTTCAACGATTTATTAAAAAATTAACAAATTTATCGTAGTAATTTCCGGTCTAGGATACTCGGGAGTTTTTAAATAGTGGTCCAAACAAACACAAAAAGGCTTCCGCCATATTTTTCACAGTCTAGGCCCAAAAGCAAAGTCCAAAATAGATTGTATTCCGTTTGAGGTGACAATTTTTGCAATATGAGGAAGAGAAAGGGATAAGCGTTGTAGGATTGTACACGTGGCAAGCAGCCATCGACTTTCAACACACGGTCAATCACGTTCTTGAATCGCTCCCTTTTCCAGTAAGCAGTTGTACTTCACACTTTTTCAAACTTCTTCAAAACTTCAACACACAGTAAACTGCAATTCTGAAGCATTTCAATCATGGCGCTCTTCGCAAGAATAGAGACGGCCTTTTTCTCCGCACAAAAAGGAGTACCGCCACTATTCAAAACCTATTCACTCCTCAATTCCGCACCTACTTCTCCGATCACATTCATTCGGAAACTCCCTCACAGTAACCATACCCATTCTCTCTCCATTAGAGCCTCATCTTCTTCTCCGATTTCCACAACCCTCAGCGAACCGGAAGCCCTCAAGGTCTTATCTCTCTCAACTGATATATAATGCATAGATGTATCTGTAATCGGTCTCTCATTATTGTTTATTTATGATTACTAGATTAATACAGTACCAACTAAGCCAATCGAAGGTCAAAAAACTGGAACTAGTGGTCTTCGAAAGAAGGTATATATCTATTTGACTATTTGTTATTGTAGCTTGCACCTTGATATGCTTTTGATTTGAAGGTGAATTGATATTTGTTCACTTTACTTTTAGGTTAAAGTGTTTAGGGAAGAGAACTACCTTGCCAATTGGATTCAGGTTTGCTTTTTGTGAGTGTGTGTTTAGCCGAAGAGGTAAATATTTGAACGCTACCGTTAGTTGCTGATCAAGGTTAATATCAACAGGCATTGTTCAATTCATTGCCACCCGAGGATTTCGAGAATGGCTTGTTGGTGTTAGGAGGTGATGGTAGATATTTTAACAAAGAAGCCGCACAGGTCTTCTCCAAACATCTTATTTTGTGTTTGGTTTTAGAATTTGTTAGAATGTCGTGACTCAAGATATGAACTGGAATTGAAATGCAGATAATTATTAAAATTGCCGCCGGAAATGGTGTTGGTAAAATTTTGGTCGGCAAGTAAGTGCGTGATTATATTTGTCATAGATATTATTGTTTTGTTTTCCTCTTTAGTGTTGGATCAATGTTGTTCGAACTTGTGATGATTTTTGTACTTTACTTCTGATTAAAGAACTAAGTGGCAACTGCGTGGGCTTTAGATGTATGGTCAGATGGAGATATCAATCTTGGAAAATTTGAGCCATGTTCCCGTGACAGTGTTTATTTGAATTTGAATCTCTACATTCCTAACCCAGGAAGAATAGCATGTTATTCACCGAACGAGAAAACCAACATCAGCTTATAAGCCAGGACTTTCTTAAAATTAGAGTGGTAGAAGTTGGAATCAATTTTCAAGAAAAGTGTGATGCATATTTATTAGAATATATAAATTGAACATGGTCCTGATATATAGGGAAAGGGGATCATATATCTCGAAAGTATGAAGCTTTCACATGGAAAAGAGCAGACCCTTCATTTAGGAGCCCATTTGAAAACAATTTTATTTGTAACATACATGTGTGACTTGGAGTATTTGTGTGTTTTTGTGTGTGTGTGTGAGAGAGAGAGAGTATTGCTTATATATGTATATATAACATCTAATGAAACTTCCTCGCCGCGTTTAATATTCAAAACATAACTTGGGAAATCTTGGAAAACATCATATCCTGAGTCTTATTTAGTGATACATCTACTCTCTGAGACGCGTACACCTATCCATGTAATTTATATAGGTCTTGTGAAGGAAGTTGGAAATGTCTGCCGATTTCTGTTACTAATGTTGTTATCATGATATTTTTCTTCTAGTTATGACTTGCGTTGCATGCATGCTTGTAAACTTTTTGGACGTGCGCGTCCTTTTTTTTTTTTATTGAATGGGTGGTAATGCAGTTAAAGATGGACAGACGTGTCAATCTTGAACTGCATAACAACTCTCTTTTGCATTCTGGGGGTATAAACTAAATATGAAATCTCATTAATGAAGGGAAGGTATCATGTCAACACCTGCTGTTTCTGCTGTAATAAGGAAGAGAAAGGCAAGCACATGTACATTTCTTGCTATTAGCATTTGTTCACCTTACATGAAAAACTTTTTAATCACCTTTTCTATTCTTTCTACCTGTTAATAATATTATCACAGGCCAATGGTGGTTTTATAATGAGTGCAAGCCACAATCCTGGTGGGCCCGAGTATGATTGGGGCATCAAGGTGAGAGTTGCTATTGGTCACATAGGTTTAACATGATCCTGGTAATTTTTTTAAAAAATATTTTTCCTAACATTATTTTTTCTGTTATTATCTCCGAGTGACCTATACTTCATTACACGCTATTAGAATTTGTACTTATGAATTCTATTTGTGATTTTGTCTAGAAAGTCATATAATAAAATGACTTATTGTCAGAATTTGAAGATCTAATGCTGTTCATATGTCAAGATCAACTTTTGAGATTAGTGTTTCTGTAATAGATAGCTGAGGCAGATAATGGCTGTGTATAAAACTATATGCAATTTCACTACTTGACATTGCTTAATGCAAAATGTAATTTCTTCTTTATTTGTTAATGTCCTAGTTCAATTACAGCAGTGGGCAACCAGCACCTGAATCCATCACTGACAAGATTTACGGGAACACTCTCTCTGTATGTATACTTCTGATTCTTACACCTCTCAATAACTGTTTTAACACGTCATGTTTTGACAAGAAAGCTGTTGTCTAGGGTTGATTCCTCATCCCATGGCATCGTGCTTAATACTTATCAACTTTCAACACAATTGGAGATATGGAGATAATAGATCTAAAAGATTGTTGTATGTTCTGATATTTAATGTTATCTTGTTATAAATTTTGAGCACCATAGATAAGGTGTATCCAAATTCTGATGAAACTGAAGTTTTGTGGCATAAAGCTTCTTCTTTTATTGAAATGTGCATGTTATTTACTTGTCACTTGAAAAAGTTGGCGCATGTTATTTACAACCAGAGCTCATGTCCCAGTATGATACTACGATAGCCTGATTATAATTTTTCGTTTCTGAATTACGAATTGCACAAGTGTTATGCAGATCTCTGAAATAAAGATGGCTGAGATCCCAGATGTGGATCTCTCTCGTCTTGGAGTAACAAAATATGGGAAATTTAGTGTTGAAGTGGTTGACCCTGTTTCTGACTATTTGGAGCTGTTGGAGGTGAGGAACAAAACATATGCATCTTTGGAGTTTTAATATGAGAATTTCTGGATTCAAGATTAACAATTCTATGGTGTTTTGTGTAGAATGTGTTTGATTTTTCGCTTATCAGAAACCTGCTTTCACTGCCGGATTTTAGGTAAATATAGGACTCAACGAAGTAATTTTTATTTTTTCCTTTTTAAACATAATATATCATTCTAGCTTTCATTTTTTTTTAAAACCAATTTTACTTTTCTCATGGTTTTGGAGTTGGAGGGACTAGATCTATCTTACTTACTACCTTCTTGTTTTATTTGGTCTCTGATTTTTCATGGCTTCCTACAAAACAGAAAAAGAAACAAGATTGTACATGGTTTCCAACGGGCTTTTAATAAATACATGTGATTTTACTGAATTGAGATGACAGTTTATGTATTTGGATCCCCACAACTTCCATCCATTTTGACCATCACATGATTAGATTATTGAGAAATTAATTAAATCACCACCACAATACATGTTGGTGCATTTTGGGATATTATTGGTAGCTCATAGAGTATCCTAGTTCTGAACTCTTTTGATGATGGATACAGGTTGGTATTTGATGCAATGCACGCGGTTACGGGTGCTTATGCAGAACCTATCTTTGTAGACAAGCTTGGAGCTAGTCCGGTACTTGGTTATCTTGCATCTCGAGTAATTTTTTGATGAATGAACTTTTACTACTATCCTAATTCTTGAACATAGATGTTTGTTGATTGAATAGGATTCGATTTCAAATGGGGTGCCTCTCGAAGATTTTGGACATGGTCATCCAGATCCTAATCTTACGTAAGATAAAGATAGTTTAACGTTGCTTGAACGTCATTATTATTAGAAATAATTATTGACTACCACTTGCTTGTGAGAAGATATGCCAAGGACTTGGTGAACATTATGTATGGCGAAAATGGACCAGATTTTGGAGCTGCAAGTGACGGTACGTGAAGGGTGTATATAACATTTTCACTGTTTTTCCATGCTGGACCACATCTTTAATGTTGATGCTTCAATGGTTATTCAGGAGATGGTGATAGAAACATGATTCTTGGTAAAGGATTTTTCGTTACTCCTTCAGATTCTGTTGCAATTATTGCAGCCAATGCACAAGATGCCATTCCATACTTCCTGGGCGGCCCCAAGGTAGTAAAATTTTGCAGCTATTTTATTTCAGATATCTCCTTTATCAAGGAAAGATTTCTCATGCTCTTTAAATTTTTAGGGTTTAGCTCGATCCATGCCAACAAGTGGTGCTCTTGATCGCGTTGCTCAGAAATTAAATCTTCTATTTTTCGAGGTTTGGTAGTCAAATTAATTTTCAAATATGGAGAGTTGTTGATCCAGACAAACTAATGGATGGTTTTGTTTCAGGTCCCTACTGGTTGGAAATTCTTTGGGAACTTGATGGATGCTGGGAAGTTGTCAATCTGTGGCGAAGAAAGTTTTGGAACAGGTTCTGACCATATTCGTGAAAAGGATGGCATATGGTATTTGCTTACATTATTATTGACTAAGAATTTCGTTTTAAAAGTGTTTGTCAAGTGCTTATATCAGATTCAGTAGAAAGTGATCTATTGAGAATTATTTCAGTGTCAAGTTTTAAATCTATAAACATAAAATGCCTGTTTCAAAAAAAAAAAAAAAAAAAAAAAAAAGGAACTGAAACTAAAAAAAAATATGACAGTATGTGTATAACATCTCTCGGGTGTGAGCTTTTTGTGTCTGATTTGACTTTTATTCTCAGGATACTGTATGATTAACACGTTTTAAGAAATGCGTTATTCCACCAATCGTCGATTTGACTTCATTAAATGACAATATGACATCTTTCAGGCCACTTTATATATCATTGTAAAACACTGAATCCTAAGCGAGCTAACTTCAGTATATGTTATTGACAGGGCTGTGTTAGCTTGGCTTTCAATAATAGCATATAGAAACAAGGACAAGAAACCTGGGGAGCAATTGATTTCTGTCTCCGATGTTGTGAAGGAGCATTGGGCCACTTATGGAAGGAACTACTTCTCCAGATATGACTATGAGGTAAGCATCTTTGAAAGACGTATTATAATATAGCTACTTGAATCTTTGGTTCTTATTATTTACTTAGAATTAAATTTACTTGCATAATATTCTGAGTTTTAACTTTTCGATCAGGAATGTGAATCAGAAGGAGCCAATAAAATGGTAGAATATCTCAGAGATTTAATTTCGAAGAGCAGTACAGGCGACAAATATGGTAAGATTACTGTCTCTGTAAGTTTATCAAGACTTTCCACCCTTTTCTATAATTCTATTTATTAAAGAGTCCTTTTGTAGGAAATTATGTCCTTCAATTTGCCGATGACTTCTCATATACTGATCCTGTAAGTTGATGCACCTTTCTCTAATTTCCTTCTATGGAAGGATGTAATCTCGAGGTCTTTGCTCCCTGTACTTGTAATTAACTCAGATGTGTTACTACAACGTAGGTGGATGGAAGTGTTGTATCTAAACAAGGCGTTCGATTTGTTTTCACTGATGGATCGAGGATCATATTTCGCTTATCGGTCTGAATTACTCTATAACCCTTTCTCTATTTTTTAGGGCTCTTTCATTTCTTTCCCATTGGGACCCGTTTACTGCTTGGTGGCACTAAGTTAAAAGTTATTTTACAGGGAACTGGTTCTGCGGGTGCTACTGTCAGAGTTTACATTGAGCAATATGAGCCTGATGTGTCTAAACATGACATGGATGCCCAGATTGCACTAAAACCATTGATAGGTTAGTTCTTTGTTATTTCATTAGCCATATTATGGTATACTCTCCCTTTTTAAAGAATTTATTTCGTAGTAATTTATCTGTTCATGTTCTCAGATCTGGCGCTGTCTGTTTCAAAACTCAAGGACTTCACTGGAAGGGCAAAACCTACAGTCATCACATAGAGCAGAGTTTTATTACCCTCACATGACTGAAGGAATATCAACGGTGATGTGGTAGAAGGTTGGGTGTTTCATCTTTTCCTGCTTGTTTATTACATCTTTGTTCTTTTTGTTTAGTTTCAATTGCGCATAGGGGTTTGTGTCCCGAGGAACAATAAGTAGCACCATGTATAATATCGTTCATTCAGAAAATAAAATACATTTATAGAAATAATATTGAGTTGATGCTCTGTTGTTAGTTCAATACCTGAGTTGGAAAAATATAATTAGTAGCTAATTAGATTTTTGTTTCCAGATGTACATTTTAATTTTTAACTCAAAGCTAGTTTGTCTATGTCGTCATTTGCAATGAGATTTTTGCCTTGTTATATACACGCGTCTTTGGAAATGGATTTTTTTTTTGGGTGCAAAGGAGGCCAAACAGACCTTGAAGGCTAGGAAACACTATTGCTGAAGGAAAAATGTCGCCAGTTAAACTAACCAAAGAGATCATGTGGTGTGGAGACTCCACAACAAAATTAACGACATAATTAGATAAAAATCATTACATACTATAAAGACCAGGCTCCAAAACCTTACTTCTTGAAGGAATCTTAGGTTTTGCGTTGATCATTGAAATTTAGAAAAAGACCTGGTCAGGAACAAATAGTCTCCGAAACACTTATTGAAGGATGGGTTAACATGTAGATCCTTATCTGGAGGTTGAGTTAGCATTAGTTTGACAACTGTTGTGTTTCGGATCTGTGGACAGAACTTTATTGTGCTAATCTTAAATATGTAAGCCAGAGTATATTACAGTATCTCAGCTTGAATGGGCCTAGGGGTGTTAAATGAGCTGAGCTTGTCAAGCTTGAGCTCAGTTCATTAATTATGGTAAACGAGCTTTTTTCTTGTACTTGAGCTTGGCTCATGTTACTAAACAAGATTTTAATGAGCCGTGCTTGATCTTTTTCATAAATAATTTAGAATATTTAATGTTATCGAGCCCTTAACGAGTCGAGCTCGAGCTTAGCTCATAAAGCTAAACGAGCTTTTCATGGAGCTCCGGTTGAGCGTTAAACAAGCCGAACTCGAACTCTAAACGAGGGTTCGACTTTAACACCTCTATTATTGGCCCAGACTGCTACAAATATCATCTCTTTATTATTCTTGCAGTAATTTGAGGAAGGGCACTTCAAGTCGCTTGTTCCAGTCCCCACATTGGAACCAATTATACGTATTATTTTTGTCCCCAATGAGTAGAGTCTACTTTAGGATGCATATACCTAAATGTAGTTGAACTAGATGTCACATTGTTGTGTATCCTAGACTGCATCGTCGATTATTGTTGTGTCTTGTAGATATTGGTCCATGTAGGACATCACATCTGTGTGTGCTGGAACCACATGCGTCAATATTTGGTGTTTCTTTGGACTTTCTGGACACCGCTTGGGTCATTCTCATCTGTTGTATTCAGTTAATCATATCTTTATGATCAAATTCGTCTAACTGTAGGCCCAGACTCTGTATGAGTGAAGGCAATTGTACAAGGGCTTGTTTGTTTCAGTTTATTTGGAATAAATTATAAGTTGAGGACAACACATTCGATGCAGGAATAGAAAAAAATGGTCAACATGTGTTTATTTTTCAGCTTATAATTTATTTAAGTTAACAAATAAGCATTAAGTTATTTTGGAATAAGTTGTGACAAAGTCCAAGATCGTACCCCATCTTGACTTCGAACAAGATTTCTCTGCACATGCATATTAATACTCCATTGGCAACAGGACAAGTTGACATAATGGTGCAGAATGCACTGGAAAATGAGATGGGTCGGGTCAATGTCAACATTATTCTTCTTATACTTTTGAAGGAGTATCATTCTTTCTGAAAGTCTGACTTGAAAGGTTTACTTTCTTTTGGAAGACTGTTTATGTTCACCAGTATGCATTCCTTTTACTCGAAAAGATGGAGTCTACATAGAGACGCTATAACCTTTTAGAGTCATGCTTGGGGTACCCTATAACCTTTCGTAGTTTTGCTTGGATTTTTAAATTTGAGGTTTCAAAAATGTCCCAAATTCCATAACTCAGACTATTTGGTGTTGTACTACAAAATGGTATATATTGTAATACAATTTGGGACACTTTAAGAATTAGAAAAGCGTATTTAATTTTTGGGATCGCTATAGATACACAAAACGATGTTGTTTTATTAAAAATATTGATTCTGCAAGATACATAATATGGTATCTACCTTTATCTCTTATTTTTTTGCAATATTTACACAAACCTTACTTTTCTTTATTTCACTTCTACATAATGGACGAGATGGACCAGGTTGGCAGGCTCTGCGGACTGTGGTCTTTGCGTATCAAAGTATTACATAGTATGTGTGGACTACTGGCCTAGGCTATGAATGTCTAGCAGATATACGGCTGATTCTCAATTTTTCTTCTATTTTTTTGCTAGTGCTACTGCAGATTTCATTTGCTTGTTCAAATTAGGGTCTTCTGCTACTTTCTTTGAACTTTTTTTTTTTTTTTTTTTTTTTTTTAAAAATTCAAATCGACGTTTTTAGCAGATTCGTGAACAACTTCGTTATCTTATATAGACCGTGTTTGTGCAAATTGAGGTTGGACCAGGTCGAGCAAACACGTATTGGTGTTGGATTTATTTCGGTTAGGGCCAAAAATAGAAGGAAATTTTGCAGGGTTAAACATGAGACCAGACTCCATGCTATGTTAGTATTATAGCAAGGAGAACATACTTTGGAAACAAGTCCCATCCGACTGACCTGTCTTTGCCCAAAAAAATCCAAAACAAAAATCAAAAGGGTGATCATCTTTGTTCCCCATTGCTAATAACATCTAAATCTCTTGCCATATTCAGACCCACCAACAAATAATGGATGGTACGTGTAAGAAAGTAAACTCTCTATCCAATATTAGCAGTTAGATGAACAAACACTGATAAACTATGTTTGTCCCAATATTACTTGGAAGTTGGAATGCAGTTCATTTTGCTTCATGGAACCAGAGTCCGAGCGACTTTGTGAATTCGTGAACCGAAAATAAATTTTTTTTTTTTTTTTTTTTTTATAAAATATATTTATTAGGACTCAAAGTTTGCAATTTAAAAAAAAAAAACTACTTTTAAAGAGAGATAAATTTTAAGGCAAACAAAATTTGAGTATTCCTATAAAAAATTTCTTCTTTAAGCATACACCACATACTTTTTTTTTGAAACATATATCCAAATTATTCATTTCGAGATAACAAAAAGTATATCTAGCCTCATTTTTTTTTGGGATCGAATAAGTGTAAATTTTATACGGAGTATGTAATAAAATTGACCATAAACTCTAATAAGGGAGAAAACTTTTAATTTGGTTGTAATATATAATTTTGTATGAAGTTAGATTTTTTTGAGGGGTTTCTGGTCCCAGGGTATAGAATTAGATAGCGTGATAAGCTGTATAAACTAAAATATAGTGCGATGGGGAAGCTTTACATGAGTGCTTATAGTTAGGGATTTTCTTAGAATCATTATGAAATATTCCCCCTGTTTAACTTATACTGTCCTAATTAGAAAATGCACGTTTATTTTAAAAAATATAAAATTTTCTATAATACTCTCAATCATTTATGATAAACGTTCAGTGTGTTAAATGGAGTAATGAGACTTGCATTTTTAAATTTTTTTTAGTCATTTTTAATAAAAAGAGTATGAATAGTTTGAGAAAACTATAATAGAAAATAGTATGAAAAAATAAGAGCACAATTAAAATTAGACAAATCAAAATAAAAATTAAGACATTATAAATTAAATAGAGTAAGTAAAAGCTAAAGTCTACATAAGCTTTTAAAGCTAAGTTATAAGATTGATATTTGTGCAACCAAAGAAAGAATTAAAAAAAAAATAATAAATAAATAAATAAACGTTCAGTGTGTTAAATGGAGAGTTTTTGCTCGTAAAAGTATTTTATGTTTCGGAATCACCAGGTTAAATAAGAGTGTCTGGGGGCATTTTCTTAGACTTCTAAGCACAGTTGTAAGAGCATTCGATTTTGCTGGATCTGCCCGTTTCACTGGAGTTGTTGCTCGAAGGAGAACTCATCTTGTCCCATCATAACATTGACTCCACTCCACCATTATTGTTAGTTGCCTCTAGTGATGATTGACTTTTTTATGTTCCCTCCCTCTCTTCCACCTGATCCTGTCTTGTACTGACTAATTAGAAAGCTAATTTTTTAATCAGTGAATTTGGAGACAATTGACTTATAGGAAGAAAGACTATTTTTGTTTCAAAATTAACGAATACTTTCAAATTCTTTCAAATCAAGTTTGTAAAATTTTAAAATTTAAATTATAATATAATTTTGTTAAAATTTTAGAATTCCAAATGTTGTATAAAGTAGCATATTATATGTAACTTATAATATTGAATTTGATATCAATCACAAAAAACATAAATTTATTTCAAATTTAAAATTTAAAATTTCACAAATGTACTAAATTAAAATTTTTTAACTTTGAAACAAATATATATTAAAGTGGCAAAAAAATTGATTTCAACATATATCATCTGCAGCTTCCGTGCTCTACTCCATTTACCCATTTCATCTCCATATTCTAATTTGAATTTTAAGAGCACGATCGACTAGTGTTTTAAAAATTCTGTCCAGGTCTAATTATTATCCGTCAGAGTATTAGCCAATTTTTTTACTGCTCAACTAGGTTTAGAGTTTAGACCCAATTAATCATTCATTAAATAATTTTTTACTGTTCAACTAAATTTATAATTTTGACCTAATTAATTATTTCTTAAATCTAATTACTTTAAATTTATGCGTTATACTCTCCCTCCTACGTCTAAATTTGTTTAACGAATTGTCGGACACTAATTTAAAATATCTATCTCCAATGGGGGTTGACAAGTAGAGTTAGAGGGTTGACTCTGACTTTGCAATCAATAAAATTTCATACATAAAAAGTCTACAGTTGATTCAGGACAATAGAACGAATTATTGGGGAAAGAAATTTTAAAATTAGTGGAGATAGCAACGTTTGTCTTCGTCGTTTCACATGGGAAAAGGGCATGGACAAGGCTTTTAGTTCAAGCTGCAGCTGGTAGCAAATACTTACGAAACAGGTAGAAGTGACAGTTGGATAGGACAGAAATTCAAGTTCCAAAACAAAGCTGTGTGTTTTAGATGTAGAAATTACACAGCAAAATAGTTGATCTTAATTTTTGTTAGACCGATTTGTTAAAAATATAATACTATTATTTTCAGATTCGACTTATTTCACTACACCAATTATTATTTTATTAAATTTTTAATTATAACAATTATAATCTAATCAAGAAAGAATATTACATATTTGTAAATACCAACACTTATAATACATATACATTTTTATATATTCTAATTAACTAAAAAGTCTACGATAAATATTTTTCTAATAGATCACACTCCACAAGACTTTCTTGGGAACTCCATAATTTGGAGTACTTAAAATCTCAACATTTCATTTCATTGTGGTGTTCTTCTCCCCTAAAGTGATGGTTGAAGTTCAGCTTCTTTTCTTCTTTTTTTTTTTTTTTTTATTATATGACGTAACACAATCTCATTTATTTAGTTTAAAGATTTGGGTGATGTCATATTAAAATCATATGGTTTAATTTAGTTTCAGTTATTGTTTTCCCCATTAATCATCTCACAAATATCACGTATAATAAATGAAAATAATTAATTTATAATTAAAAAAAAAAAAAAGAAGACTGTAATTTATTTAAAATTAATAACCTTTATTAATCTACAAAGTCAAAGATCCAAAAGATAGGTGGCGGGGCGATGGTCCGATGGAGACGGGTGCACATTTTGGGTGACATTTAAATTCCATAGAATAATCTTTTATGTGCCACTTCTTTTAAAATCCGCCTTTACTACTTGTAATAGCCAATGCCAATAACATTACACTTCTTGCGTGCCTGTTCATTTTTTTATGTCGTCCTAGTTGGGGGGGGGGGGGGGGGGGGGGGGGGGGGGGGGGGGGGGGGGGGGGGGGGGGGGGGGGGGGGGGGGGGGG
>JAUMHB010059489.1:0-14929 GCA_032359685.1 Pittosporum tobira
GTTGACATTCTTTTTGTCGGAAACCAAATAATTTTATTTAGTACTTCAAAATATTAAAAATACTGGGTTCTTACATACATCATTGCCACTCAGGCTAATGCAATCACAATCAATCTGAATTCAAAACTTGATGATCACATAAATAATTAAGATACAACTTTCAACATCTGTAACAAAAGTAGTCGAATATCAATAAGATAAGAATCAATGAATTTAAGAATTATTGTTACTCGAAGGGTAGTAACAAGGGATCAACAATCAAATTGTCAACATATGTCTAAGTTGTCAACATATGTTCAAGGTCAAATATAATATTCTATCTCAAGAGTTTCAAAGCTGAATAAAGTGTTTTCAGTCAAAAGAATCTATTTAAGAGGAAATAATGGCATAACACAAAGGTCAAATGATATTCCTTCCAGTGGAAACAAAAAGATAGTACTCCTTACCTTAACGTGAAGTCTAAAAAGTTTTGACTTCTTACTGGTATGATGACCTATAAATTATTTTGCATATTATAATATAATTAATGATAAAAATATATTTAAGTATATATTTTGACTATGGTTTCACAAGTTCGTCAAACACAAATTTATAATATAAAATAATTTTGTATGATTTAAGAATCATCTTAAAATAACTTTATTTAAAAATTTATAATAACTTGAAAAATATTTGCGGAAGCATAAAAGTAGAAGCTTTACATAAATCTTGCAAAGAAGAATTCTCATATAGAATATGATTTTATAAATGTACTTTGCAAGTTTTGTATGTAATATATAATATATGTTTAAAATTATTTCGTCAAAGAAAAAAAATTAAAATAAGTACTACCTAAAAGTTTCTTGTATTACCACTTCAATTCTCTTACAAAAATAATTTTAATAACAATCTAGAAGTACTCTCAATAATTTGTAATATCTAGAAAAACACTCACAATATAGTATGAAGAGAATGAAGTAAGATGTGTAAAGTCCTTCTTCTCATGCCATCTATTTATACTATAATTTTGCTAACACTTCTCCAACAAACTTTTCCAAATAAATAATTTCCTTGACAACTTCCAAACTACTTTTTCATGTATCAATTTTATGTCTTCAAATAATAATAAAACATCAAAACTTATTTTCACACTTTATAATAAAAAACAACAAAATTTTATTTTATGAATTAATTTTATGTCTCTAAATAATAATAAAACACCAAAACTTATTTTTATACCTTATAATAAAACAACCAAATTTTATTTAATGCATTAATTTTATGTCTTTAAATAATAATAAAATACCAAAACTTATTTTCATACTTAATAATAAAACAACAAAACTTTATTTCATGTATTAATTTTATGTCTCTAAATAATAATAAAATACAAAAACTTATTTTCATACTTAATAAAACAAAAAAACTTTATTTCATGCATTAATTTTATTTCTCTAAATAATAATAAAATATAAAAAATTATTTTCATGCTTTATGAAAAATAATAATAAATTGTCAAGACTCCTTTTCATGCTTTATGAAAAATAATAATAAAATACCAAAACTTCATTTCATGCTTTTTGAAAAATAATGATAAAACACCAAACTTCATTTTATGTTTTTTGAAAAATAACAATGAAACATCAATCTCAATGTTTTATAAAAACCAAAATTTCATTTAATACTTTATGCAAAATTCAAAGATTCTCACAAAATTTTAATTCTTCCTTGGGAAGCTTCCTAAACCAAATGTCTCTTATACTCCAATCCACGTGAATCCTATCACCTAACTATTTTATATAAATTTTATTTGTAGCAATTTTCACCACTAAATCTTTATCAAAATTTTCATACTTATTCAGATAAATATTACTTCCAACTGCATATCTGAAAATTAGCCATTCATAATACAAGCCCTACTAATATAACATCTTCCAAGCTTTTCTTCCAGTAATTAACCATTCAAAAATATCTATTTCAGTAAAACTAATAATTTTTCTACTGACTCCTTAAATTATTTCTTATTTGACATATATGTTATAACTTATTTACCTTCATATATCTAGTGCCATACACTAAATATTATTGGTACTACAACTATTTTTTTAATACTGTTGGTACTGATCATAACAATTATTTATCAACAAAAAGTCTATTTATTACTCATATTATTGTTGCAATTATTGTTGGGATAACAGTATAGTAGAAAGTGCCGGGTTAAAAAGGACGACTCAATAATTCTCATTGGAAAGTTGAAGGGAATATCTTAGGTTTGTTGGCCTTGAGTTGTGTAATTTGGTGAAATTTGCGAAAGTTATATCCTCTTCATAAGCTAGGAGTTTTGACTAGAACCTGTCTCCTCTTTTCCAATGAGACCTTGTAGCTTGCAAGTACTTTTCAAGCATCAGAGTAATTTTGAAATAGTAAAAGCTTGATGTGCATAATTTCTAAAGAAATTGTGGTGCATGCAGTAAGAAAGAGCTGCCATGGCAGTATGTACTATATTACTGATTTTAAAAAGAGCATTTCACCTATTTGCACTGGCAACTTTACTTAATCATTTATCTCCCCTTTGCAGATCACTATATACTCCCTCTGTTAAAAAAAAGATGAATAAAATGTGAAAAGTACGTAAGTTAAGGAAACTAACTTTTTAGGAAAGAGTATATTTTTTTGATAAAATTATCTTTGCAAATGTATTTTATAATGATAGAGAGAGAGAGTTTTGATGTAACATAAAGTGAGGATAAGAAAATAATTGTAAACTAAAAGTGGTAGATTAAGTCATTCTTTTGTGAATAATGAAAATGGTATTTGGGATCATTTTTTTGTGGACATAGGGAATATATAATTGTGAAGTGGCTGCTTGTAATTTGACTCTCATTGTGCTCGAAGAGTTACCTTAATAGGCTTTCACCCATGGCAGACTCGGACTCAACTAGCTTCCCTTTTTCATTTTTTTGTTTTTTGATTTTTGGTATAAAATCCAAAGTAAAACCCGTTTTAGGATTTCTTTATATCACTTTCGATTCTTCAATGTATTCACGCCCTTGTGAAAGTATCTTAGGGTTGTAGATTTTGGGTTCCACATTTTTTTTTTAATTTCTTTAATAATATCATCTTTGTTTGATGAGTTTGGTGGTTGATGCTAGGTTTTTGAGGGTTGAACCCGAACCCTAACCCTAACCACAATTCGTATCCCAACATAACTAACGTTCTTGCCCTCACTCGTTTTTAGCTCTTTAGAGTTGTAAAGTAGTAGAGGGAATATTTAATTTGTCTTTACGACACTCTAAACTTGTTTTTGAAGTAATAATATTTATATATAAAAAAAAAACCTCAGATTGTTCTTGGATTTGGAGAAAAGTCCTCAAGCTTCATAAAATAGCTTTGAGACATGTTCATTATAGTGTGGGTGGTGGTTCTTCAATTAGCCTTTGGTTTGATCCTTCGTACAATGGTCACTTATTTTCAAATTCATTACATTCAAATCTTGTGGTTAATTTTACACTTGGTCCAAATGCAAAAGTGAGTGACATTATTTATGATGGTTCTTGGAGACTCCCCTCTTCGGATCACCATTCATTTATTCAATGGAGGGTTGCTTCTAATATGCACCACCTTATATTGAACCAAAGTAATAAAGTTTTTTGGGATGATTTTGATGTGAGCAAAGGGTGCCATCATTTAGGATTCCATTTGGATTTGGACAAACATTGTAACATCCCACTCTTTATTTTCATATAGCTTTTATGTCCATCATTATAGTTTTATTCTTTAGATGGCCTTCTTAATAAGCTTAATACAATGGATATTATGATTCGACATGAAAGACATATGGATCCTCTTGTCCCTTATACAAAATCATGGGCGAAAGTTTCAATCACTTGTTCTTTGATTGCTCCTTCTGATCTTGCATATATTGTCCATATTATTTTCAACTATGGAGGTTCGACTTCTTGTTCCTACTCATCTTGCATTCTCCATATTATTTTCAACTATGGAGATTCAACTTCTCATCCTACTACTTGGACGAATGTCATCTTGCATGCTACTCTTACTCAAGGTACATGGCTTCTCCTTGATATACAACATCTTTGTCATGTTGTGGTCGCCTATATCATATAGTGGAAAAGGAATTCAAGAACTCATGGAGGGAAGGATGTCGACTTCAAACCTCTTGAATGCATTAAGCTTGTGAAGAGTTGGCTTCATACCTCTTGAAAGTTTCAACTCGTTGCACATGATCACTCATGCCTTACTGATTGGTTACTGTAGTCTTGTTTCAATTATTTTTCTTTTAGGGCTCCTTGTTTTGCCCCTTTATTTTGGTTTGGTCATAGTCTAATGCTTGGGCCTTTGTTTTGGTTTTTTAACATCCTTTTGTTGCTTTATATATGCTTTAGCTTGTTTTTCCTTATTTTAGCTTTTTGTATATGCATCAAGGGTTTCCATGTTTTGATGCCTGTCTAAAAAATCCTTGCTCATGGGGTATGCCCCTTGCAATTATAATTATATTTATTTTTTGTTTTATTTTATTTTATTTTATGCTATACAAACAACTTAGCTAAAAGAAAAATAAAAATAATATTTTAAAAATTTTCTCTAAAATAATAGGTGCTTGATTAAGGCAATTCTGAATTTAAAGAGCATTGGACCTTCGCCGGTTGCTTGATCAAAATAATTCAAAGGACTAGTAGGAACCCCAATGTATAATATATTTTTTTCCAGGTTTTGGATCCAACTCGAATAGTTTATATGGGACCAAATTGAGTTCACATTCGAAAATAGTTACACGTATCTATGCACTTGCCTACCTTTTTAGCTCTTTAAGTTGTGAAGGAGTAGAGTGAGCTTAAGGAAAAAATTTGGAATGATTAAGAGCATCTTTGAGTCTTCATGCCTAAAGAACAACCTTTGTCAAACTTATGTTCAGGCTTGGGCTCTCCTACTTGATTGAAGTCGTTCTCATTTCTTGATATCGTGAATGTCCCATTTTCTTGACACAGTCACAAGCATCTCTATTCTTGCCTCCCATTCCTTTTAAACTCTTTAGGGTTTTAAAAAAGTACAGTGAATGTTTTACTCTATAGTTGTTTTGTAGTAAGAAGCTTGATTGATATAATTTTGTGATGGCAGGTTACTAAATATTTAGATGAACTTTAGAGTTATATTAGAGTCTTTAATAATGATTTAGTGTGACTTAGTCTTTTGCAACTGAAAAGAGATATTAATTGAACGCAAACTCTCCTGCGTTGACGGATGTTGTTTGAACAACAGAAAACGTGTCTTTAGTTGAACATTCAAATGTTTGCTAACCAATAATCCGAACTCTCGAGGAGGCTTTAGGTGAGCAAAGCTAGTCACGTTAAAAAATACATCCATATTTTTTATGTTGTAGAATATAAACTTTGTATATAATTAGTTATTGTTTTGTACATAATTAGTTATACAATGACATAACTAGTCCACTGGAAAAATCAAGAGCAAACCCTTTTTTGCCCTTTGGGTCAATGTGCCTGTGATGATTGATTTCATCTTACTGTTTTGCTTGATATATAGTAATTGATAGAGATTGTCCCAAATTAGAATTAGAGCTTTCACCTTAGCCCTAATCAGGGCAAACGTGGCACCCCACGTGGCAACTCATACGGTTAGCCATTCCCAAGACTCGACTGTTCGTCTCGCCTAAAGAAAGACTGAGCCCAACTCTCGGCCCTCGGAAGAAGCTGGCACCCATCTCTGTCTGGCCGGACCATCAACGCCTAGACTCTCAAACTATGGGCCTTGGGCCCGAGCCCTTCCCAGCTAGCAGGCCTGATTTATCCCATCGATCAGGCCTGACTCAATCTGGTTCGGGTCCAGCGGCCCAAAAGCCATAAACGAGTTCCTAGGCAGCGTCCTATCAGTCGCTTAACCTTGACAGCCATGTCAACTCAAGCATGACGCACCATGCCTACTTTATCGGGCTGCGGGTCATGGCCAACTCTACAAATACTGCCTCATTTGCACAAATGAGGGAATCCAAAAATCGCACAAAAAAGAGCCCAAGCCTGCAAAAATACAAACTCACCGGTAAACCTCTCATTCCCATCTTAAACTTGGATTATCATCATAATTCCAATGCTAACTTAAGCATCGGAGAGGGGAACGAGGGAACAAACCCCTGGTGTTACCCGTGTTTCAAGTAAACTTGTTTCCTGATGTGTGCCCAACTGGAAGTAAAGTTTTGACTTGGTTAAAGGTTGGGTTGGTCCCAATAATTGGCGTTAGAAAGAGGGTCATCTCTGTCCTATACGATATATCTCTATAGCTAAACCCTTTCAGTACACATATCAGCCCATCAAAGTAGTGCAAAACTTGCGCCGGATATGCACAGTGCCGAAAGAACACATACGATGATTCCCGAACCCCTAGACATGTGGTTTGATGATGTCCTAGTCAACTCCGGGGATAGCACCTCTGAGGCAACCCTGACCGGTTCCCAATACCATTCCCGAGTGCAAAGGAGGCACGAGCAGAGATGTCCATGGGAAGTCAAAGGGCACCAAGACGCTTGAGATCTCCTCTTGTCCCGGGAGAGTGAGAGACTCGCAAAGCTGCTCCAAGACCAGCACAACAATTCCCTTGAGATCGAGAGGCTGAAGGGTAAATGCACCATGGAGGACGACCGGTCTCTTCAGACCGGCGACCAACGTGAGGACCCCTGCACTCCTACATTTCATTACTCTCGGACAGCTGAGTCCCGACACCGGTCATCTCAATGCTCACATCAGAACAAGTAAGCCTGTTCCCGGTCACCTGAACGTCCCCAGCGGAGGGAGCTGGAGGAATACAAAAGGAAGATGGAATCCTTCAAAAAAATACTAGTCGATTGGGGCCTCATGCTGAAGTAGTGGGTGTCCACCTGTCCTTTCACAAAGGAGATCGAGGAAAAGGCGAAGAGAGTCCACCTTGGACTCCCCCTAACCTACCTGTATATGACAACCTCACAGACCCGTTTGACTATGTAACTAACTATGAGGCCAAGATGAGAGTCTATGTGCATCGGTCTCCCACCCTCTGCACCATGTTCATTACCACCCTGATGGGAGCGGTGGTACAATTCATCAAGCACCTACCGCATCGAACCATTAACAACTTTGAGGAGCTAAAAGAAAAGTTCTAAGAACAGTTCAGCGGTAGTGCCTATGAGCCGTTACACACGCCGACCCTTGCGAGAGTCATCCAACGGTATAGTGAGCTACTCAAAGAGTTCATTGCTCGTTTCAGAAGCACCATGGCCCAGGTCACCCAGCTAGACCGGAAGTAGGCCGAGATGTTCCTAAGAGCCAGACTCCATCGATAAAGGTCCCGCGCCCTCTTGCCCCACCTTATAAGCTCACATCTGGCAGATGTCTATGATATCCTACACCGGGTGAATGTACACATCAGGATCAAGAATGAGCTTAGTGATAACCCATATTATGTAGCCCACACCAATTCAAAGCCAGCGGAGGAGCCACGACCCAAGCTGAGACATGAAAACTATAGGAGGAATGAGCCCAGCTCTCCCCGAGCACCCAAGCGGCCTAGAAAAAACTAGGCTAAGAAGTAGACCTCATTGAATATGGCCTGCCCCACAGTCTTGGCAGCCATACGCAATGAAACGTGGTTCTAGGCACCTAAGAGGATGACCGTCCCAGATGACAAACGGGACAGGTCGAGGTACTGTAAATTCCACGAGAATCACAGCCACATCACTAAAGAATGCTACTCCTTCGAGCAAAAAGTATAGGAGGGCCAAATACCACACTTCGTGGCAGCCCCTCAAATGCTTGCCCAAATTATGGCCCCGCTGCCCCTAGGCCCCACAATCTACGTGATTTATGGCGGCTTGAGTATAGGTGGGCTATCCAACTCAGCCCGAAAGAACTACTAGGGGAGCATGTACAACATTGACTCCCCCGTCAAACGGTTGAAGACCTCTTATGTTCCGCCAATCACATTTTCCAGTGCCGACTTACTACCTCGTTTGCACAAATGAGAGGATCCAAAAAAGGCACAACAAAGAGCCCAAGCTCTGCAAAAATACAAAATCACCGGTAAACCTCTCCCTTTCATCTTAAACTTGGATTATCATCATAATTCCAATGGTAACTTAAGCATCGGAGAGGGGAACGAGGAACAAACCCTCTTGTTGCCTGTGTTTCAGGTAAACCTATTTATCGACGTGTGCCCAACTGGAAGAACGGTTTGGACTTAGTTAAAGGTCGGGTTGGTCCCAACAGTGGGGTTTCTTATATGGCTCGAAAATTCATGTTACAGCCATATTACAATGATGAAAGTGCTTGATTGGCCTTTGCCTTTGGTTAATCAACTTAGCAATGAGATTATCGCGTGTTTAAAATGTGTTGAGAAGGAAAAATTTACTTGCTCAGAGCATAGCGATCTCTTTATGCTCCGAAAATTATGTTCTAGAAATATCATTATATTCAATTTTTATGAAAATTGGAATAAGGTTATTGCTTGTGTTTCGAAAATTGTTAATGAAGTTTGTGTGAGGGCTTTTGAAGATATATTGAACCCAAAATTTGGTGCCGGCCGTGAGTTTGTTGGTTATGACTTTGCGAATGGTGGAGTGGGAGGGAGTTTAATTTATCTTACTCCTCCTCCTCACCATCATTTTGGGATTGCATCTTTTTACCCTTGTGCGGGTGGGGTAGAGTCTCATATGAGGTTGTGGGGAAATTTGAATTTTCAAATTATGGAATTTTGAGGGATGATTTGGATATTGACCTCAGTGAAATTTTTGGTGGTATGAATCTGTTAGATGGTTGTGAGGATGAGACAGAAGTACCACCGGAGGATAGGACTATTTTCTTGACTTTCTCTAAAGGTTATTATATTGCTGAATGCGAAATCAGAGATTTTTTCACGAGGTATGATTTTTTCCTTTATCATTTTTTTTTCCATTTTGGTGATTTGTATGCTTTTTTCTTTTTTAAATTTTTATTTGTTATGAGATTACTTGATTGAATTGTTATTTTTGTGATAGGATCTTTTGGGATTTCATTGAACAAATACATATGCAGGAAGTAATGGCAGATGAGCAAGCTTTATTTGCACTCGTGGTTGCTCATTCATCTGCTATTATTGGTAGAATTGCGCCTGGACATTCCAAAGCCAGGTTTTCTATCAATGGGAAGCATGTTTTTGCAAGGAAGTACGTGAAGAAGGATCGTGCAACAATTTCACAAGCCCAAGGAATTTCTGAAGTGAAAACTTGAATGAATCTCTGAAGAAGAAAACAAAAAATTTGTTTTGTTTTATTTTGTTTTAAGGTTGTTGAAGTATTGTGGTGTGGTAGAGCTGCTATCACTAAGGAAGTATTTTTTATTTTATTTTATTTGATTTTTGAGTGGACTAAGGAAGTATTTGGTTATCGTTGTTGGTTGTTAATTTGTTTTCCATATTCCTGCAGTAATCTTTATGAATTATGAACTGGTGCTATATTCATCAATAATAAATAATGATATAATTATTGTGGTTTTACTAATTGATTTAGTGTAACTCTTTAAATTTTGTTGGTCTCGTGGTCAAAATAGCTCAATAGTTATGATTGTGTAAATTATGAGTGTAGTTTTTTTATTTTATACATATATGTGTATTTTAAAAGAATAATGTTATATGCACTAACAATCACATCAAAAAATGCACACAAACTGATGTGGTTAGTGAAATGCTAAAACATAATTTTCGTAAATATGTCAATGCATTTGTTTGTGCATAAAACATTATTGATTTTATAATTGATGAGTGCATATTTGAAGTTGTTTTCCTACTTACGTTTATCCACTCGCAAAATTTATCCACTTGTAATGTATTCTATACTACGTTGTTTTTATAGTATATTTATTGGGGAGCACAAAGAGTCAGATATGGACCTTAACATAGATGTTGAACTATTATCATGAAATTGGCTCTTTTTTGCTTTCCATAAGCACAATACTCACAAAAGTCTATCTTTCTATTATTCTACCCAAGCAAAGCCAATTTTGCTCAAAGAATTCATGTCTATATTGTTCATATGACCTAAACTCATATGCATACCATAACTTGTTAGTATTATTTGCAATAACTGAGGAACTAACTGCAACTGATCTACAAACTGTAGAACCATCCAACAAGTATAGAGTGCCAAACTTCTTGTATTTCATAACTCCACCTTCAACTTAATAATAATACATAGGAACATTTGTTGATCTTTATAACTCAACCTTCAGTTATGTACTTACACCTATTTGTATTAAGTGTACGCACATAGATGAACTTATTCTTTAAATCAAGAACTTGTCTAATATCTAATAAAGTGCTAATCATGCCATAATGCATTTTAATCTTAATAGTCCCAGTCTCGTCAGACTTACTAGCAACATTACTTTTCATTAAAAGAAAAAAAAAACTCCACCATCAATTTACTCATATGTCGAGAACTAGTCACAAATAGGACCCATATGGTAGGAATAACCTAAATCTAGAATCCATTCCTCGTTGAGTCTATGTCTGTCATAAGCTTGAGCAATTTTTTCATTCCTTTGACTCTCTTTGTTCTGATTATCATGACATGTTTTGTTCAACTTCTGTTTGTTTCGTATTTAAAGCAGTCACGAATAATGTGATCTTTTATTTTACGATAGTTACCAATCTTAGTCGTTTAATAATGACATAATTTTGTTCTATATCTGTTGTCTCTGAAGGCGTTCTTTTAGAACTTTTCACACTCTCAAAATTTATCCTTTTATTAGAATTCTTTTCTTGTGCAACAAACCAACACCATTATCATCAAATTTTCTAAAATCCAAAGCTTTATCCATTTTTTATTTGTTTTTCAAATTGATTTTGACATCCTTAAGAGAGATAGTATCCCTATCATAGATCACGGTGTCTCTAAAGTAACTATACAATGAAGGCAAAGAAACTTATAACGAAACAGCTTGATTCCCATTATCAATATTAAAACCTATTTTTTTGCAACTCATTGACAATTGAAATTAATTAACTAAGATTAGATTTCAATGATGTACCTTCTTCTACATGTAGAATATAAAGATTTTTTTAGCCTTATTCTATTTTTGTGTGATCCATATAGTGCCTTCAATTTCAATCATAAACCAACAACGTCTTTAGTTAATACCTCATGTAGAGCTTCATTTAATAAACACAACACAATTGCAAAAATTATGTTCTTTTGTAAGTCTTCCCTGATAAGGTCAGCTAGCAACGTCCGAGACCTCTACATGTGGAGGCCGAATAGCAGAAATCATTCGGTGTGCTTCTTATCCAGCTTGATGATTTGGGCCATGGTATTCTTGAAGCAAAAGATATAGCTCTTGAGAGACTCGTCCTCTCGTTGGACGATCTCGGCTAGGATAGGGGTGTTCCAATGGCTCGGTTATGCTTCCATTGAACTACTTCTTGAATTGTTTCTTTAAGTCCTTGAAATTACTAATTAACTGATGGGGCAAATGTTTCATGAATTTTAGCCGCTCCGATCAAAGTTGTTGTAAACATGGTACATAGTGTAGGAAACATATGTTATAGCCTTGCATTCTGGCCTCGTAGCTGGTAACATTATCATATAGATTGGTAAGGCCATTGTATGTAGGGAGGCTGGGAGGAAGACTTCTCTTGGCCCTGTCCTCCAAATCTCGGGTGAATGGGAAAGAAGAATGCCATGGCTGAGGGATCATACCTGGATTGGGGAGGAGTTTTTTGAGTATGTCCATCTTATTCGTGTATTCGTCATCATCTATCCACCTTATGCAAGTGGGACGTGGATGGTTATCATGACGCTTGCTACAGTACAAATGTCGTGGGGACTGGCTGTGAGATCCAACAGGTTTTCATGTTCAAGAGTGATTGTTACCCTCGACCGGGTGAGACAGAGAATGTTCGTTGCCCTCGCCGAGGATGGGTGGACGTGATTGATCCTCATCCTCCACGTCTTAGTTGTGTTTGTGTCAGTTATTGACAATTTGTTTGGTGATAATGCGTTCCTTTTAGAGAAGCCGTGTGAGTCTTTCTTCATCTTAAGCTTCGAGGAGGGCTCAAGCATCAATGTACCCTTCAATTTTCATATGATGTTTAGACATGGGAAGGCATTGACAGGATTGAGATCGATGTTGCATAGTAACTAGAGCCGTTTTGGCTTAACTGTTGGTGGATTTTTCTTGAGATGGATGACTTATGTCATTCTTCAAAGTGGTGCGACCATCGGAGCTTGTTCCTTATGGAGCTGCCGATCCAGCCACGCAGGAGCCATGGCAGGAGCTCGGGGATTGCTAGTGGTGTCTAGGGCATTTATCTTGATGAGGATTTCATCAAGGTTGGCCATGTGCAGTTGCTAAGTGCAGGGAATAAGAGTAATTAGGTGTTTTTAGAGATAAGAGACTAGCAGTGAGATAAACCTCATTCTAGTACCAATTGTCAATGTCTTTATATCCCTAATACCCTAATTGTCTTGTGCCCTTATATAAAACTAAAGTTCTTGATAATTGTACCTGAAATACAGGTAACACGAGGGGTTATGATCTCGTTCCCCTCTTTGATGCTAAAGTTAGTATCAAGAACAATAAAACACCAATAGTGAGTTATATGTAGTCATGCAGAGAGTATGTATGAATGTTATATAACAACTGACACATTGATGGAAGAGGGTGTATATCGGAGTAGCTAGCTTGATGAGCAAAGAAGATATCTAATGAGAGAGGGTTACCCTTGTAGTGTATCGGAGTCCATGTTGGACTGTATGAAAGTAGTCGAGCTTGCATGAGGCCAACAGAATCTGCGTAAGATTGTGTATGATCATAACCTACGTGTGAATATACCTTAACTGGAATATGTAACATATTAGGATTCATGTATTTATTGCAATTGTATTTAGAGTTACTACACTCAATTTACCTGGTTGGTACCATACAAGCAGTTGGCACTTAACCCTAAATAGGGTTGATGAAAACCTAACTCTTGCCCATTTTGGGTCGGATCCTAATACTAGGCTATGTTAGAGGAAATCTCCAAGGGAGACTGTAATCTTGGAAAGCCAAGCTACTCCCCCAAGCTGGGTGAATATTCTTATCAATCTACTATGACCTCTATTCCTTTTCATCTCATCTTAATGATTAAATTCCCATATACAATATTAATGATTTGAATAAAAATTATCCTGAACTTTTGAAGGGGACATGATGAGGAGCTAGGAAGATTCATTGGCTTGCCTGGGATACGTGGTTCAAACTTAAAAACAACGGACCCTAGCAATTGGGAAATTTAAAGTATTAAACCAATTTCTTATAGCTAAACAGGATTGAAGGATTTTATAGAACCCAAAGTCTCTGATCTCCCAAAGTTACTGTAGCAAATATTGTAGCCATTCTTGCTTTTTGAGTCAACATATAAAAGCAAATGATTCTTGGATTTGGAAGGGAAATAATTTTTGGAAATACCTTTTAATCAAACGTCTAGCTCACTCAACAGGTACGGGGGATAATATCAGAACATAGACTGATCACCTGTGGGTAGGAAAGACCATTATCCTCCTGAATCCATCAGTTATTGTTTAATGAACTAATGAAAATTTTGAATATTGTAAAGTTTCTATATTTACTGATCAAGCAAGGAGTTAGAATATGGACATAGTTTATCAATCTATTTCTTCCCACCAAATCCACCTTGTCATTGGCCCTCCATTTCTTATGATTATATTAATGATGAAAGGTACTGGAATGGAACATGTGATGGTCTTTTCTACGTACTGTTAAATCTTCTCATAATGTGTCGGTGAGCATGGATAGAAACAGTCAGGAATAAGAGGAGGAGGAAAGAACTGAGAGTCCAAATGGGCCATTGATCATCAACATCAGCTCAGATAGCAATAGCAGGTTTGAATAGCATCAAGAGCAGAAGGACAATTACCACACTTCATCTTCCAGGACAATTAGCAATGATCATTGTAGTGAAAGCTTTATAGCCTCATCAAATAACATCCCTAGCATCTTTGAGGTGTGGAAGTTAAGGATTCCCCCCAAAGTTTCAATGTTCCTACGGAGATTATTCCATGTGGTTTGACAGTGAACTAGAAAAAGGAAAAGTGCGTACAATAATAATCAACTTTGTGTCCCTTGTGCAACCAGGCAGATAAGGATATTGATCATTTGTTTATCAACCGTCTTTTGTCTAGAGCTGCTTGGTTCGCTAGTCTGGTGCCTTTCTTAAAATACGATTTGACTCTCTAACTATCATTTGTTTATCAACTGTCTTTTGTATAGAGCTGCTTGGCTTGCAACTCAAGTGTCTAGGAGTTGACAAAGTTGACTAAACAAAAAAGACTTTTAGTGATCAATTTATACATTAACTATTATGTTGCGTTCGGTTATCATTCCTTACAGAAAATGAATAGAATAAAATTTATATTGAAATTGAATGGTGATTGAAAGGAAATGTGTTGTTCGTCTTAAAATTTTTGTTCAATATGAAGAGAATGAGAGAATGAGAAGTGAATGCTTATTCCTCTTGGAGGATGTGAATTTCATTCATTCTCTCATTTTCAACTTAAATTATAAAGTTGGTTAAGTATTTCATTCCAACAACCACTCAATTTCATTATAAAATTTCGGCTCCATTTGTCACAAAGAATTTATTTTCCAGAAAACGTTTTTCAAATTTTCCAGTGTTTGATATGTAAGAGAAAACTCAGATCAACAGGAAATTATTTTTTAGTCAACAGAAAATCCTTTTGTTATTACAGGAAAATGACTTACGGATTTAAATTCGTAAGTCATTTTCCGAAAAGTGATATCAGTGTTGTTTCCTTCCGTCATTCTTTGTAACACTTTTATTTAATCACTCTTATCATTTATTTATTTATTTTATTTTTAAAATAAGTATATTTATTTTTATTTTCACAATA
>JAUMHB010059500.1:0-14929 GCA_032359685.1 Pittosporum tobira
TGACATTCTTTTTGTCGGAAACCAAATAATTTTATTTAGTACTTCAAAATATTAAAAATACTGGGTTCTTACAATTTATTTATTAAAATTTGGAGTGATTCAAACTTATTTATCAAAACTCAGATTTTGTCAATATAGTAAGTACTCAAGAAGGAAAATATCTTGCAATTTTTATTTTGAATAAAATCTATGAAAAATCACAAATATGGAAAACTAGGGAAAACAATGTAAATTTTGTTTTGTCGTCGTTCTTTTGTATCTTATACTGTTACAAAATTACGAAGAAAATTAATTCAATCAACTTCTGTTATAAAACTACTATATATACCTGACTTGCCAAAGAAAAAAAAATATTTTGTGAACCTAATTGAATAAGATGTTTCAAAATTTTATTTTAGTTCACAAAAAAAAGGGAGATATGTCACTTCAATATTTAATCTAGATTTATACAATCAATATTGAAATTATAAAATTAAAAGTCCGTGCTTGACACGGGTTATTGTCCTAGTTAAAATGTCAATAGATGCCTTTGCGAATGTGGGTTTAAAGATGCACTTTTCAAGAAAGTAATACTTTTCGCGCAGTATCTGCAGTATTTGTGAGCGGTAGTTAGCATAATCGGTATTAAGTAGTACGAATGTCCGGCACTGTTCGGGCTAATTTATAATTTATTTATAAATAATAAAAAAATTAGATTAAATATTTTTAAATTAAAATAATTTTTTTGTTTTGTATAAATTTAATATAGTACTTCTTGAAATATGATTTGAACATATTATACTCTATTGTTGATCCTTCAAACTATATGAAATTTTATAAATTTAATAATTTAATATGACAATCTAATGCCTATGAAAAACTTATTATTTTGTAATATATTTTTTGGTAAAGATTCTTTTAAATATTTAACACAGAAGAATAATCTATTATTTTTGATAAAACGAAGATTAGTTTAAATATAATATTAAAAAATTAAATATAATCTTTAAGTTTTGATACACATGTTAAGGCTGATCAATTATTGGGTTAGACTGTTGTACTCAATTTAATATTTAAAGAGTAATTATTTTAATTTTTTAAAAATTTTCATATGACCTATATTGTGTAATATGTTTATATTTTGATTTATAAGTATTAAAATTTTTCTCCTAAATTAATAGTTTTAAAAATATTATCTTATATTAATCAACATGATTAATAATATTTAAGGAGCAGTTAATTTAATATTTTGAATAATTTTCATATAATTTTTTTTGTCATTATTTTATATTCGCTTATGATAAGAAGATTGTAGTGCTTCTTTTTATTCTGGAGTTTCTGTCATACATTAATTCTTGAATATTTAGAGTGTGAGGATAAACTAACAACATATTTATAAACCATTTCACTTGCATGTTTTTAAGAAAATAAAAAAGTAGTAAAAAAATGAACAAATATTTCATGAAAACTTAATAAATACTTGAAAATTGCATCAAGATTAAAGCGGCCTATTTTTGTGAAATCTATCCATATTCTTCGAAGATACATTACTAGAAAGCTATAAAGTTGTCAGAAAGATGATAAGGCTACTTGTATTTAATATTATAATCACTCAATTTATTACTAATATTTAACATACTATCCTTGACTCAATAAGTCATAGGAAATAGTCAATTTTATCCTTGCCGAATTATATATTTGAATATTGAGTTCAAGACAAATTATGTTCAAAAGTGGCAAAAGTGAAAACCAAAGTCATGGACCAACTCGACGAGTTTTTATGTGTTTATGCTTTATATATATATATATATATATATATATATATATATACATATAATTCAGAACAACAATTCAAAGCATAGAATATATTATTATTAAACAAAAAAAAATCTCGATATTTGATAAGTAAAATTTGTTAACCACATTTGATCAGTTAATTTCAATGTTATGGAGCATAATAATTAAGGTTGTTCTAAAAATTTTCATTTTGTTTCAATTAATGTTTGATTAAATATCAGGCGATAATTAAACTTTTAAAACCGATTAATTTCCACATATTATTGACTAATATATGACTAAAAAATTTTAAACGCTAGATCATCTCTATACTGCTTAGGTCAATTTATTTATTTTTAAAACATAAATAATTGGCATAAAATTAAGAATTAGATTGGTAATGAGATTATTAAGACACATGACTCCAACTCTATCATAAGCTTCGCATTCCATCTTTGACCGTCTCCTGGAACAAATTATTCCTCTGAAAATTCCAACTAATTTTGTGTGCTTCATTTGGCCTCAAGTAACATTCATATAATTTTCTTTTAAATTAGAAAGGAAAAAGACAAAGTAACATATATTTGACTATTTTTAGTATGGATTTTAAGATATTTTATAAGTACATTTACATATTATATTTTTTATGTTTTTAATATATTTGTATATTATAATTTATATTATATTAAATATATATTAAATATATAATATATATATAGATTTTTAAAATATTTTAAAATTAAATATACTTAAAATTAAATATGTCACATAATTATAAATAAAATTCATAATTTTAAATTTTAAATAAAACTCGCTTAGGAAACGGAGAGAGTAGCGGATGGTGATAGTAATTACAGAAATGAGAAAATGTTGACTTTAGTGAGACTCGAAAAGCACCAAAAAAGACTACAAAGTCGAGTCTAAAAAGGCTGGAACATAGAAGTTGGTGGCAGATTTGCAGCGGAGTTGCAGTAGTGTGACGGAGCCGCCGTTAGACTATTTTTCTCTTTTTAATTATTTAAATAAGCCGCCAGAAGACTATTTATATTTTAATTTTTTATAATATTCTACGTCTCAAATTTTTTATAATATTTTGATTTTTTATAAAATTTTTAAAATATATTTAATATTATAATTTTAAATAAAAAAATAATAATTAAAATAATAATATTATAATTTAGATAATGAAATAGTAATTAAAAAATTATGAAATATAATATTAATATTATAATTTTAAATTGAAAAATAGTGATTGAAATAGTAAACCTTATTTGATGAAGTGAGAATAATTTAAACAATTTAAATTATTAAACTTCCTATAAAAATTATAATTTTAATAAAACGTTTAAAAAAGACAAATATTACAATTAATGTGAGACGGATGGAGCATTACTCATCAAAGAAACGTGTTAAGTTAGAACACTTTTGGAATTCTGTTTATATAAATTCAAATTCAAAATGTAAAAATTATAAAGGTTGTTGGGGTTAACGGAGTGAAGTTGGATGAAGGCCGTCCTCGTCGAAGATCAACCCTAGTTGGATGAAGTTGAATTTGAATTTATATTTCATATAATGAAGTGTTATTAGATATAAAAGAAATACCAAAATTTATCTACTTGAAAAATATGTTCTTGCAACATGAGCTTATAATAACTAATTTTTTATATTATTAAAAATACATTACATGAAATATAAATTTAAATTCATACATGGAAATTGAGCCAATGAAGTTTTATTTTAACTGTTAAGATCTAGATTTTGAGAATTGAGTCTTTCATAAGCAATATACGGAGTTATTTTCACTTTCAATTAAATAAAATTTTGTTCAAATCCGATTATGGTTCAGATTTATCTAGTTAAATGGAGTTTTTTTCTCCCTTACTAAGGTATGGTTTGGATTATCTATTCCAAAAATAAAGATGATTATTGATTTTCTTTTATCAATTTGTCAAAACTTAAAATTTAACATGAATTCATAAGTGTCACCAATAAAGTATTAGTCCAATGATTAAAATATAAATTTATGTATGAAGTTATTTTTATTTAATTAAGTGGCGTATTGTTAGTTAATATTTTGATTGGTTTGAAATTGATATCACCGTAAACATGCATTGTTACCATCCGCTCAAAAATAATAAAAAAAACATAAAATCAATTCAAGATTGAATCTTAAGAATTTATAAATTAATTGAAAAAAATCATTAATCATCTATGATCTTTAATTTTGAAGCAGAGAGACATTATATTTAATAGTCTCGGAAAGCGCAACGCTTATGGTCATGGGAACAAGATAGACTAGGATACATAGGCCCATTGAATATATTACTGAATGACATTAAAAGAAAAATAACATGTATTTTATTTATATAAGAGATGTTCTTACATAAAATTACCCCCAATGCATTTGAGGCAGGAAAAGCGCAGATCTATTATTGGATGAAACCAGAAAGTCATACATAGTACACATTTTCGTAACGGGAAAAAGATGGATGAAGCTATTTTTGAACTGAAGCCCAAGAATTTGCGTCAACCCAATTAAAGGCTAAAGGGCTCAAAAACGCATCAGGTATGCCGAAGGAACTGACCAGGGCAAGTGCGTGGGGTCTCAGTTCACTGCACAGTTTCGCCACTTCTTTCCTCACTGCTGCAGCATTGTTCATTGACAAATATCCGTATCGGAGGAATGCAGCGTCTTCTTCCAAGGTGATCATGGCATACATGGACCTCACTAGACCTAATATATTCTGCGAGGAAATGCATAGAAATGTTCAGCATTTGGTCTTTATACATCAGAGCTTCTTAAACCTCATTTTGTTACAAGCTAATTTTAGTAGAATCTTCTCAAGTATGCACTTCTTTACTTTGACGTTATCCATACATGGAAACATAACTATCTTAATTCTTACGCACAGTCCCATCAAAAAATATTTTGAGTCACTCGTACGTCTGCCTTGCTTTATCACCATCTAAGTTTTCATTTCTAAGGTTTTAGATAATTTCCCTTCTTTTCTGAACAAAAAAAAAAAAGAAGTAAAAAAACTGACGACAGTGGAGCCACAGCCTTAGGGTGTAACTGACTTGGGGTTGCATATGAGGTACAAAGTATAAATTATAAATCATAGAAGAAAATGTGTTGTGCAGATAAATTCTAAATGTTGCGTTTGGTTCCATTCCTTTGCCGAAAAGGAACGGAATGATTTTAGCGCTAACAACACATTTTATTACCCCACACACTTTCTTTCAATGTAATTTCATTCCATTCCTTTCCCACAAGGAATGGGAATTAGTGGAAACAGTTGCAAAATACCTTCAACTGGCCTGCAGGTACAGTTGCCTCAGCCTCTAAAAAGGATTGCATAACTGACAGATCAGCGAAGGCTTTTCCCAAGTCTTCAGCAAGCTGATAAGTCTGGTAGGAGAAAGGAAAAATAACATTATTAGGAAGAGGGGCACAGTGTGTGGGAGAGGAAATGTAGAAAGCAGAACTACTGGATAAAAAAATAATAAGAAAATAAAAGCATTCAGTAAAAAATAAACGTGCATGCTCACCAAAATGAACGTTTCTGCTCTGCTTACTCCTTTTGCTTCGTATTGTGATACTTCCGCACCAAAACGATTCAATAGATCTCTTTCTCTCAGGCAAAGGATATCCGTCTGGATACAGAAGTGTGAGCATTACTTAAATCATTGTAACATGATATTTTTTTCTTATTTTTTTGTAAGCAAACAGGACTTGTTCAAAACAGGGGAAAATCTAGAAGTCTAGAGTTACCACCTGGAACTGAGTGCTCCTCAAGGTAGAACTTGTGAGTTGAGATGGGATGACAGGGCAAGGTTTGTTCATGTGCTCCAGTCCCAGCCCGCTAACTGGTCTGTTTTTCTTCTTGGCAGCTACAAATTCCGCCAGAAGTGCCTTGCTGACCTGAAAGAGTCAATAGAATATATTTACTCCATTCGTTCCACAAAAATAGTACCATTTGTCAATTTTTTTTTGTTCCACAAAAAGAGTTTCATTTTGATTGATGATAGTACAAAATTACAAACATCCTCAAGTTTCTCATGACAGCTACTATGCTGCCACCACCACTCTAGACATTCATTATTTTAGGGAGAAGCAGGGAACGAAAATATATAATTAAAGCTCACAAATTTTCTAAATGTGATTGTTTTTGTAGAATGGAGGGTGTAACACTGTGGATACAAATTTTAAGAAGATGAATTGAGTCAAGGGATCGTTTAATCCTATAGATGCTAATTATATCAATGTGCATCATTGGAAAGTTTTATCGTGATTGCTCAAAAAGTGGACTAACAAAATTAATATCACACCCATTGATAAAGTGGAAATTGTCAGAACAACTTGGGGTACTCAACACTTTACTGATTAAAGGTGTTTTACCCAATGCAACAAAGGCACTATAATTTTGACTTTTCCACATAAGGAAAAAACACATGCACATTTAACAAATTCTAGTTGTTTGGTTCTAAATTCCAACTTTTGTTCAACTTCTCCTTGTATCACATATTCCATCATTATGAGCATCATAACAAATACCTGTTGCATAAGGACGTTGTTATCTCCCTCGAACGTGGACTGCACATCATACTCACTTTTGAGATGACCCACACGATTCTCAGTCTTTAAACCCTGTCCCCCGATGGCTTCACGGCATTCCTGATCCACAGTAATAAAACATCAATTAGGATGCGTTCCACTTATATCTGCTTGCAATGGTGGTTAGTTACAACCTGAAGAGTACGCATGTTATGCCAGGTACAAGTAGCCTTGATTGCGCTCGAAACAACGTGGACGGTTTTGTTTGATTCAGGTGTCCTCTTCACATATAACATCTTCAAAGAATTAGCGGCAAAACTCATAGCATAACTGTATCACAAACAGGATAGCAATGGGTCAACCATAGGCATACGTACTATTTTTTTTCTTCCCAAAAGAAAAAGGAAAAGGTTCCGCAACTAATGATTAAACTTTATGACACGGGGAACAAAAAATAAATCAAGATAACATGAAAAGATCACTTTCTTGACTATTTGACAAGGTTGAAGAAGGAATAAATCATAATTAACAACAAAACAAGATGATATCATCATGTAACACCAATAATGGTACCAAGGGTGTCATATTAACATGAACCTAATTAATCAAATGGACTGAGAAAGGAGGATATTCTGGGAAAGAGAGAGGGAGAGAGGATAGGGGGTCGGAATGTGCATGTTAATAGTGTACATGTAAAATAGAAATAAAATATACTATATGCACTCCAGCTAATGCAAGCAAGACACAAATACAAAGCTACTTTAGTGGAATTTGATCAAAACCATAAAACCACAACTGATAAGGCCGTACTTACGTTTTTGCAAGAAGAGGTAAAAGCCGTCTTTGGTGAGTTGGATAATCAAGCAGAAGGACTTCAGGTCCATCAGGAGTCAGCGAAAATGCACGCCTTGTTAACGAGTACCGTATGGCAATCGCTAAACCAGTCTAAAAAGAAAGAAAATAAATAAGACACTGCTTGAAAGAGAGTACCCCACAAATATAAAAAGCAAGCAAACTGATTGACTGGAAAGAAAGGTTGCAAGATTTAGCCTTTTCTACCTTTGCTGAGTAAACTGCACTGGCTGCAAGTGTTACACGACCAGATGTCAAAGGGGCCAAGAATGCAGCGAATCTCTGAAATTAATTAGAACATAAATTAGCCAAGATACTGATTTACTTTCATCTCTGATTCAAAACCAAGTGCTTATAGGTTCTTCATACTAGTGATAAAGTTTCACTTTCATCAAGGTAATAAGTTTTTCTATTCATATAGGGAGCGCTACTTCCCTTGGACAAAACCCACTTTTGAATAGTTAAGAAATAAATTGTGTACCACAGATATATAATTATTTCATCATGAATAAAGGTACAGAACAATATAACTTTAATCACTGGAAGAGATAATCACCTGATCTGGGTCTTTTATTGCAGTCAGATACTGCCCATCTGCAGATACATCAGCAACTGAATTCAACAAATTCTCTCTAGGTATCCGGAGATTATCAAACCTGAGAAAGACAAGTTTGGGAAAAAGATGAATTCCAATGTATTACAGATGCAGAAATTTAGACTGTCATTGCGTGTTAAGTAAAACTAAATGACAAAAGGGACTAGTTTTTACCAGATTCGACCATTGTCAACACCATTTAAACCAATCTTATGACCACAATCAGCTATACGGATGTTTGGGCATACGTTTCCATTTTCATCTCTGATTTGGGCTATAAAAGCATGAACCCCTTCACTTTTTCCATTAATCTCGAGCTGTGAGAAAACTATTGTGTGCGTTGCATGCTAAAGAAAACAAAGAAAGAATTGAATTAAATTGGATTCAGTTTATTGATGCTATAACTGGAAAATTGGGTACCGTAATTTCTCATTTGAAAAAGAAAATTTCTTACATTAGCTGCTCCTCCAATCCAGTACTTTTGGGCTGATTCACACGGCGTGTTAATGACAAACTCTTCTGTGCTTGAATCATAAGTGGTGACTGTCTCAATGCCCCGGACCTTAAAACAGCAACCCGCAAAGGCAAGTAAGAAAAATTGCAAGAAAAAGGATGAAAACCATAAATAGGCAAAATGGAACAGACTAAATGATTGAGCAATCTCCACGTACATTACTTCCATGCCCCAACTCAGTCATTGCAAAGCAACCCAGAACCTTGTAAGTTTCAGTGTCCTTCAACCACTTGTCATGATGTCGCTTTGTGCCAAAAAACTGAATGGCACCACCCCTGAAATTAAATGATTAATAGATTAAAACCCTGACGGGATAGTAAACAAGCATCAAAATCTGTTAGTTTTCTACACAAGGTTCAAAAATGAGATTAAATAGAACAAAATGTTAAGGCTACTGTATAAAATTTCCTAGTCCACTCTTATGAATGAGAGTCCTATTTGTCTTGCTTAATTTTATTCTTTTAAGCATAACAAGGTTTTTTCCCTTTCCTTTTGGTAGTTCATATTAAGATTTTGGTAGAACACATTTAGACATAATTTTTCTTTTGCTGATCCTTTCCTTCAATACATTTTCTAAGCAAAAAACTAGAATTGGAAAACAAAATTATCTAAAATATTATAATTTTGCATAAAAAGAAATTAAAAAGCTAACAGGACCCTCTCTAGTCACTTTTTTCATTTTTTGGTTGAAGACTCTTTCCAGTCATCCTCTATGGGAATTTCATCCAATATTCCAATATTAAAAGACAGTTATCTTTTAGTATGGTTTAACACATATGTTCCCATGAGTCATGACATTAAAATATTATAAGGATATCAATAGATTAAGAATTATAATGTGGCCACCCCTACTACAACTGTGCTGCATCTTATTTCCAAAACAACTTAAAACTTATATATTAGGTTAATTTACACAGATTATTCAATAAAATAAACATTATCCTCCGCGCAACTCTCTCTCTCTCTTTTTTTTTTTTAATTTTATTTTTAAATAGCTTATTATGGGAATATCTACTTAAAATACTGAATAATACAAGTCAGACAAAAAACACCTATTCAAGTGTTATACACGGGTAACTCGTTTTAAACAATCTGAAACAAAGACTTATTGCATGTTTGATAGCAACTCAAATATAATAAAATATCATATTTGATAAATTATAATAAATTAAATTTAAGTTCAAAAAATTAATGTTCCAGCTTAAATCTAATTTTAACAAAAAATTAAAGTTACATTTAAGCTGCAAATCACAGTTTAAGAAGACTACCAAACAAGCCCTCGGAACAGCTTAAAGCTATAAAGAGTTTCAAATAAACAGCAACAAACATAGCTAACATTTCATTTCCTACATTTTAAAGTAATTTTAACGATGGGTTTGTTTTTTTTTTTGAAATTGGTTGTAATTTTGGATAGGAGGAGGAGTACCGTAGCAACTAATTAAAACTGACCATAGGAAGAAATGGACGCCAGTTTTAATAGCGAGCGAATGATCGTACAAAACCGCGACCTCCTGAAGAGCAAACTTTCTCAGCTCAGATCGCGGTCCCGGTTCCGTAAGCCAACCCACAAACGTTCCATGATCCGCCATGAACTCAATTCGTTTCATGGTGATCTCTCTCTGCTGTTCTTTCGACTGATTATAGTCCGGCACCACAAACACCTTGCCGCCTCTTTCCTGACGATTGAAGAGATTGGATTGTACGAAAAGTCCGAATAGCCAGTCCCGGTCCTCGAGGTTATGGGCGTCCATGAGCTTTCGCATCTCCTTGGTATCGAAATTGATAGGCTCGGAGAGCTCCGGGGGAGAATATTGGAGGCAGACGGAGGTTTGGAGAGGAGAGGGGAGGTGGTTTTTGGGTTGGTGGAGGTGGCGGGATAGTACTTGGGTTCGGAAGGTGACCCGATCCATCGGAGATGGAGATGAAGGTTCCATAATTTGGTTGTGAGGATAGGAGAGGGAGGCGAGAGATAAATGGAAGTTGGTAGTAATATTTTAGGAAGGAAATAGACCGCAGGAAGTGCCGGGAAAGAGTGGATACCAAGTTGCGTACTGGAAGTCGCGTAAGGCTGCTGGCTTAGTAGCCGGCCCATATTAATAATTAGGAACATACCTAAAAAAAATTTAAGTGTTTAGGAATTATTTTGTACCAATTATTGAAATTAATTATAATTTATTTTTAAAAATTAATTTTTTTATTAATTTAAAAAATTTATAGGTTATATATAATAATATTATTAATTATTTTAAAAAATTAGTCAATAACTTTTTTTTAGCTCAATTTTTAATTAAAAAATAAGTTAAAAACTATTTAGAAATAAGTTGTGCCAAACAAATCTTATATATATATAGATGAAAATTTATAATCAATATTGACTATCTAATTAAAATAATTATACTCACTCATTCTAGATCCAACACTTTAGGATTAGTCAATAATATACAAAAATATGTTGTAAAGTCAATCTAGACAACTAAATTGTTTTTTCTTAATTAAATTTTTTATTTAAATTTTGTGAGAAAATATGTTGTAATTCATGATGTATGTATTTTTTTTATATAAAAAAAATTCATTTTGGTTCATTCTATAATTGAAAATAAAATTTTAAGTTTAAACCATAAATAGCAAAAAGTTCTCAATATATTATCAATCATCGCAAAATACACAATAGTAAATAAATTAAGTTGATTTTTTCTTATTAATCTCTAATGTTTATTAAGGTTAAAAAGTAAATTGGAAAAATAAATTAACAAAAATTCTATATATAGGGAATTTGTGATTGACACTCCAAGTCCACAAGATCTTCCCAATTAAGTTTTTCATTTCATGTAAAAATTTATTTTAGTTTACACAATGTTTTTGTATATTGTCATTGCGCTATTTGTAACTAGATTTTAATTTTTGTATCTGCACAATTAAAATTATTTTTAAAACCTATAATTATTTTTTAATTTATTTTCACAATAAAAGTTTTATTTAATTTGCAGTTATTGTAGTTGGGTGATGATGATGTAAGGACCATGCACAATAAAAATTATCGGGGCGTGTGCACTTACTCCTGATTGGGGAACTGTGATATACTAGTAACTGGTAGCGTTATCATATCATCTTCGATCTCCATCACTCCATCCAATCAAACCGACATTCCGACCCGAAAAGAAAAGAATAAAAATCAATTAACCAAGACCGACATTCTCCCAGCTCCATTAATTGAGCGGCCTGGTACTTGACAGGCTGAACCCGGGCCCATTTTTGATGTTTAAATACCAATGGATTTAGTCCATCCCGGAACTAGTATTTGATTTTAGGGTGATTCTCATTGGGCTTGTTTAACCCACCACAAAAGGGTATGAATATGATCTTTAGGTTTGCATGTTTTCGTTTCATGTTATTCCCCCTTAATTTACGCCGCAGGTGTAGAGAGGGAGTCAAATTTTGAAAATTAGAGGGTCTATAAATATTTTTTCTTTAGTTGAGATATAATAATTTTAATTTAAAAAAATTTGTCAAAATTTTTTATACAAAAAATAAATTTTGAGATAAGTTGGGGGTCTTTCAATCTCTCAGGCTTGTATGTAAATTCGCCCCTGAGTATGTGTCAATATTTTTACATGGTTAAATCAATTTTTGGTCACTGCACTCACCCTCAATTTACAAACATATTATTATACTTTTAATTTTTTTTTTTTTACAAATAGCTCATCAAATTGACAATTATTTTTAAATTGTTATATTTTATAATGACACTTTAAATTAATAATGTCTGGGAGCTACATGATCAAAATCACTATCAATAAGTCAAAAATATGACTGTTCTAATTGTTCTAAAATTAAAATCCCCATCTAGTTGGGTTTAGTCCCTTCTCTCTCTACATGAATCTAGTTATAAACCCAATTAGATTAAGATTTTAATTTTAATATAATTAGAACGATCATTTTTTTTGACCTAATGAGAGTAATTTTGTCCACATCAACTTGTCACGTACCTCTCAAAGTTTAGTAATTTAACATGTTATTAAAAAAGACAATAGTTTGAAAATAATTATTAGTTCGGTGATTTATTTGTTAAAAAAATGAGTTTAGTGATGTGTTTGTAAATTGAGAGTGAGTACAATGATAAAAAAATGATTTAACCCCGTTGTTACCCTGACCATGTAACAAAATAAAACTAAACAAATAAAAATTATTATTTTTTAATTAGAGACATCTAGAAAAAGAATAATTTTCAGAAATAGAAATACAAATTTTACATCTATAAAAGAAAAGGTTTTAAAAACAATTGTTTTAATATAAAATTTCATCTATGCGTATAACGAAATACAAAATTAGGAATATTATGATATTTTATGATACTAAAATAGAAACCTATTATTTTGAACATACCCCAAAAAAAAAAAAAAAAAAATTAAAGCATAGATAGCAATAAATAATTTTTGCATAAGCTCTTGTCTATAGAATTCATACTATGAAGGCACAAGAATATTTGCCTTTTTTTCTATTACTAGAGTATAACCCAAAGAGTTCAATTAATAGTAAACGTTATGATAAATTTTTTAATAAAGAAGTTATGAATTTAAAATTTCATAGAAGATATCAGAATTTTGATACAAATAAAATATATAATATTTTTCCGTTTTGAAAAGAATATCACATGTTAAGAAAATTTGTCTTAAAAAATGTCACATCATATATATATATATATATATCAATTATTTTTGAGAGGAAGGGAGACTTTCACAGTTAAAGAATCAGAAATTAAACTTTAAAAAAAAAAATGGTTAGCGCGCAAGTTGAATTTTGCATTGTGTCCTTTTCATACGTATGCGAAGTGCATGTGTGTGTGTATATATATATATATATATACATATATATACATGCGTACAAGTCAAAATATATACCGGACATTGGTTTCCACCCTAAAAAAGAGAAACCACTACAAAAGCAAAGCATGCAAAGCAAAACAAAACAAAATCCAAGTCACAAACCATTAGAGAGTAAAAAAGTGTCGACTCACCAGAGGTTGTAGTGCACCGACTGCTTAACCGTAAGAGACTTATCAAACAAGCCGGTAACCTCCGCTACAGCAAACCTCCTCATCTCACCTTCCGGCGACCCCATTTCCGTCACAACCCCGTTGAAAACGCCGTGATCCACCAAGTACAGCAGTCGTCTAAGCGTCATCTCTCTCTGCACCTGCATCGGCTCGTTATAGTCCTGCCCTACGTACACTTTCCCGCCTATTTCCTTGCGTCCAAACATATTGCTCTGGATCATCAGTCCGTAAATCCAGTCCCTGTACTCCAAATCGTGGCCGTCCATCAGCTTTCGCATTTGTTTCACATTGAATTCTATTTTCTCCGAGAGCTCGGCCGGACAGACGTGAAGGCATAGAGAGGGCTGGAGAGATGGCGGAGGGGAGAGATTAGTGGGGGTTTGGAGGTGTTTGGCCAGGACTTGGGTCCGAAATGTAACCCGTTCCATTTTATATGAAGATGGTAGACTAAAATGAAGAAGACTCCGTGGTAGAGCCGCTGTGCTGATATATAGACTACTTATTATTACCCAAAAAGATTTCCCCTACACCTCACGAAATGTGGAAGCTGACTGCTTGTCTAAATATACTATTTGTTGAAAAATTAGAGAGATTTTTTTACATTTTTTAAAATTAAAAATTAATTTATATTTTATAATTATAGAACCAAAGTATATGTAAATTATTATTATATTCTAAATATAAATAAAATCATACATTAGTTCATAAAAGATTGATTTTTAAAGTATTTTTATTTTATATAAAACTGTGATAAAAAATCTGTTTTTATAAACTATTGTCCTTTTAAGGTATTTTTATTTTATATAACAACTTAGTGTTTGTGCAACTTATTGAACGTTTAGAAATTATTAAGCTCAAACGCAATAAAAAAAATAAAATTATATTAATAAATTAAATATAAATTAAAAAAATTAAATTTGCAGTTTAAATCTAATTTCAACAAAAAATTAAAATTTTCAAAAAAATTAATAACCTCTGCCAAATAAAGCCCTTAATCTTAGATTATCCATAATTTGAGATAAGAACATCAAAAAGATTATTTAAAACAAAACGAAAACCACATCTGCCTTGCTCTTACTTGTTTCTCAGCTTCCATCGACTTGTATAGGGGAAAATGATTTTTCATTGCTGTATTAGGGCTCAATTTTAAAATTATAAATTTACTCTTCACAGTTTTTTACCAAGTAAGCCCTTAATCCTAGATTATCCATAATTTGAGATAGGAACATCCAAATGATTATTTAAAGCCAAACAAAAACCACATCTGCCTTGCTCTCACTTGTTTCTCAGCCTAGCTCCATGCACTTGTATATGGGGAAAATGATTTTGATTGTTGTGTTAGGGCTCAATTTTTAAATTGATTTCAAAATTATAAATTTACTCTTCACAATTTTTTATTTTGTTAACTTTTATGTTTCTGTCCATATATTATATGATTTTGATTATGTGGAATTTAAATTTCAGAGAGAAAAACAAATCTAAAATGCTTACGTGTATAAAAATTTAAAAAGAAAATAAAAAAGAGCTTATATTGTGGGGACACCAGATCAAAAAACCAAAGTATAAGTTATACCATAACTAGATCTCGTGCCTGTGAATGCATCA
>JAUMHB010059511.1:7915-35057 GCA_032359685.1 Pittosporum tobira
GGGGAAGACAGTTATTTTGCATTAAAATTCAATATGTCGAAAGCTTATGATATGGTAGGATCAGTGTTATTTGATTTACGGTAAACTTTGGTACGCAGTAAGTATATGGGTACGCGATACGCTAAAATATCGATATACTATTTAGATTATCTATAATTTAATATTTTTTATCATGTTCATATTATATGTCCATAGTTTTTTATATTTGTGTAAAATCATAGTATTTGTCAATAAAGTTATATATAATTTTTGATTTATAATTTAGTAGTCCTAATAATACAACTAATATTACTTTAATTACCTCTAAATCACACTTATTTATAGTATATAAATAGGTTGACTCAATATTGAGAATTGGTATGCAAACACACCACGAATTGGACGAATCGATTCGTGAGAACTGATTCACGGTTCGCTTGATAACCTGGAGAATCCAGTAAGCCTGAGTTGGATGATACTTTCTTTGCAAGTTAATGAAAATGATAAAATTCCCTGACCATTTTATTAATTTGGTAAAGGAATGAGTGGCCTCGTTGAAGTTTGAGGTGCTCTTGAATGACTATCCTCTATTAAAAAAATCCCCATCGTGGCTCATGAGGCTTACGCCAGGGAGATCCGATTTTCCGTTATTTGTTTGTGATGTGCACAGAAGTTTTGTTTTTTTTTTTTTTTTTTCTAATTATAAGAGAAGCTTATGGGAATGTGTGCATGTAATGTGTGAGAAGCCCGATTCTCACTCGCCTATTATTTGTCGTCAGCAAAACTTCCTAGGAGGAGAGTATGGCTTTAATTTGATGCAAACTTTGGAGATATGGATGGGGTCTCTAGTTAGTCTATAAGCTTTGAAAAGTAAATCGTGGTTTTCAGTACTGAAAATACTCATGGGGTTGATTGCAATATTGACTTGAAGTGTGTGGAAGAACAAGAAAGATACTGTGTCCAGCGAGAAAAAGGACAAATCACAATGTAATGCAAAGAGTTTCGGCTTCACTTATGTCTTTTAAACAATGCTCAGCACAAAAATCCTTGGTTTCGGATAAAGCTAAAGCAATGATGTTCGTGGAGGAAATTAAACCTCCCCTTGGGATCCGTAAAATCAACATCGATGCAGCAGTTGCAGATAGATCACGACTATGCATTTATTTGGTAGCTGAGGTAGAAATTCACCGAATCATGATTTATAATTTAAATTTAATTTTATATTCAATTTTTTGATATTAAATTTAATTTATTATAATTTATCAAATATGATCTTTTATTGCGTTTCAGTGCTATAATCTCTTATCGTTTGGTAACAAACGAGCGAGCGTTATGTAGGTTTGGGGTTTGTTTTCCAAGACTCCAACGATATAATGCTATTTGGGTATGGTGGGGAAACATCAGGGCAGGCTCTCAGTGGATTGTGCGGAGGTTCAAGTGATCTATCACACTCTAAATGAGAGTTTTATTAAGTGTGGATATTGCTCTGCAATCACGCAAAGCGACCACCAAAGGATGATTACAATGCTTCAAGAAGGAACTTCGGACCAATCGGTAGTTGGACCGACCGATTATTGATAATTGTCTTTACCATAGGAAAACGATCTATAAGTGCGACGTTCCACCATGTGAAGAGAAGCTGGTGCCAATGGAGTACCTCATAGATTAGCAATGATGTTCTATTGTAATCATTTGGAATTCTCATTGTACAAATCAGATCATTTATTACATTATTTGTTTCATCTTATGTTATATTTTAATTAAATAGTTAATTGTTTATTACTTAAATAATTTATTAAATATCAAATAAAATAAATAAATGCAAATAATCATTAAATTATGATGTAACGGAATATGAAACAGATAATGCAACAGATGATTTGATCTCTTCATCCACTAGAAGATAAAAGCTCACCATATTATTATTATGGAAGTTGAATAACAATTTTTAGTTCGAGTTAGACTATATAATAAAAAAAAAAATGTATTTACTTATTTAAAGTTTAAAGCATGTGCAAAGTACAAGTTGTTTAAACATAAATTTTATAAAAATTGTATTTGAAATGTTAAAAAATAAATGTGATAATAATATTTGTAATTTAAAAGTCATATAACTAAAAATAATTTATCTATAAGGACTGAAAATGAACTCAATCATTACAATAGGGCTAAATTCATAATTGTCCACTGTATTATGTTTCTTTTTATAAATTCATTATTGTACTATTTTTTTTTACAAACTCATTATTGCACTGCATATTTTTAACAAATTCATCATTGTACTCTATTTTATTTACAAACTCATCACTGTATCATACACTTTTTGCCTAAATAATCTCTTAAATTAACAAAGAAAATAACTGATTATTAAAAATATTTGATGTAGTGATGAGTTTGTAAAAAAAATAGTATAATGATGTATTTGTAAAAAAAAGATATAGTACAATAGACAATTATGCATTTAACCCCATTACAATAAATATTGAAATTATTTATTTTCAATTTCATTAACACGTGTACGTAGTATCATTTATTAGCGATCTTATTAGTACAAAAATCCTGAGTATTATAAAAAGAAGGAGAAGAGGGGGAGAAAAATCATGAGAACCAAATCTAGTTTTTTTTTTTTTTTTTCAGTAGTGTTCGAACTTTCATTTGTCTCAACTAATTAAGCTCAAGCCGCATCGACCTCACGGGTTGTGTGGGGGATCTCTCCCAATATAATCTAATATATCCAAGACTAGAACTTGAGACCTCATATGGAGAATCTAAATTCTTATCCATCTGACCCAAACTATATTGATCTAAAACCAACTCTAGTCGTAGCAGTAGAAGGAAGTGGTAAAAAGAGATACATCCCTACATTTTAGGTGTGAAGGCACCAAAAAAAGAGTTTTTTTTTTTAAATGAAAAATATGAGCTTTTTTTTTTAAAATTTTAAATTATCCTTTTTACCGTGTATAATGTAAAAATAGATGATGACACCACATCTTTTCAGGAGTCGTGCCGTTTTAAAACCCTATGCACATACTATGTGTATGGTAAAAATTTTTTGAATAAATTGTAAATGTAAAAAATTTTTAAAAATTATAAATTAAATGTAATAGAATTAGAATTGAGTTAATTATTTTTGTTTTGCAGATTATTAAAAGAGTGAAAGATGAGAAAAATAAGGAGATAAATTTAAATATGACTCTCCTCTAACTCTCCATTTCGTAAGATGCCTAATAAATACAATTTTTTTTATTGTATGCAAGTGACTTTTTACTGTTTTACAATTATCTTTTATCTTTTTAATGTTTTAAAATTACCATTTACTGTTTTTATTCACCGATAACACCAATAAAAAACAAAAGAATCCCCTCATATTATAATATAGATATATGAGGGATGAATTTTAATTAATATTATAATTCAATATCACAATATTCTATTTATTGATATATTCTTTTTTGTCCTATCGTTTTCGTGTGTACTGTATTTGTTTATAGTTAGTTTAATCATTAAAATTTCTTTACACTTAATATTTTAAAATGATAATATGTGAAATATCATGATCTCAAATTTGATGATAGACCTAAATGTGCTATAAAATACCGGTTGTACCTTTGTTTATTGTATTTTTTTTTCTCATTTTACATTGTTATCGACTTTTAGTAGTCTTTTAATTGAACAAAAAATATAATAAATTGTTAAAATAATAGGATGCAATGATATCTTTGTAAAAAAATTTAATACAATAATAAATATATAAAATAAAGTACAATAAATAAAAATACATTTAACTTATAATTGTTTATATTTAAATAATTTTATATTTAACTATTGAAGAAAAAGTAAATACACTATTCGGTCTATCATATTAAACATTAAATTTAAAAATCTCTATTCCCTGGGCAACATTATTATTTTAAAATTGTGCACACACCTCAAAAATTAAAGTGAAATACATAAAAGGTGATTGATGTTGTGTATATTTTGATTTTTGAGGGGAGGAATGGAATGTACGCTTTCGCTTGTAAAATTTAGGGATGGAAAGATGCATGTATGTATATAATCATTTTCACATAGAAGATAAACCAACTAGAAAAAGTAAGGATAAAATTGTAGCGATATTTTAAAATAAAAAATTTGATATCTGGATTATAATAATCTTTGTTTCCTCTTAATAAACTATATATTTTGATGCTAAATAATATAATTTGTATTTAAAGTGTATTAAATACAAATAGAATTTTTTTAAATATAAATATCAATTTATCTATATTATAAAGTCAAAAGGATTTTAGCCAATCACCGGCTAAAGTGTGTCACACTATATAATAAATTTTAAAAATATTCTCTCATGTCTTTTTTTCTTATATTTTCTCCTCAACTATCCATTAAACTGTTTCACTCACAAATTTGCAGTTTACATGAAATTAATTACGTATTAAAAAAACTTCATGATATTTGTAACTTTCAAAAATTTTACACATGCAATGCGTGTCTCTTTTAGATTAGTAAATTAATTGTTTAACATATCTCTAACTTTAAAATGAAAATAATATTAAATTCAAAGTTTATTTTTAATTTTAGAACATATAATACTGAAAAGGAATAACATCTCTAGTGTTAAACAAAAAATGTAGACTAAATTTTATTTTACACCCGGCAATTATATTCAATGTTTCAATTTGTACCATATTGTTTTAAGTGTATCAATTTACTCTCTAAAGTTTATATTGTGTCAACATGCACTCCTTAGAAAAAAAATCATCAAAGTTTTCAATATCCTCGTACATATACATCTCACGTGGTATGTAAGTAAATACATAACTGTTAAAAAAAAGTCTAAAATCCTTAGTACATAACTTGTAACTATTTTTATAAAAAAAAATATCGTGAGGACACGATACCAAAAAAAGGGAAATTTTTCCTTCCACTTTATAATATAGATGATTTTAAGTAACCATTATTTATACAAGTATTTTTGCTAATTTTAAAATGTTCCTTCTCACATGATGGTAGATCTATTTCACCATAATGTGAAACCGGGACATTGTGAAACTAACAAAAATATTTAAATAAATAATATTTTTTTAATGTTAAATATACTAACAAATATACTAGTAACTATGCACAAATTAACTTGATAAATTATACTAATTAAATGAGAGTTTTGAGTGTGGATATTCCTCTGCAATCACTTAAAGCAATCACCAAATGATGATTACAACGTTTCAAGTAGGAACTTTGGACCGATCGGTAGTTGCGCCGATTATTGATAATTGAAAACGATTTATTAGATGTACCCAAAAAAAAAACGACTTATGAGTGTGACGTTCCAGCATGTGAACGAGATTTGGAATTCTCATTGTATCGACTTATGAGTGTGACCTTCAAGTATAGCTCACATCTTACTACTATAAAAGTTGAAAGATAATTTTTAGTTCAAGTTAGACTATATATATATATATATATATAATTTAAAGTTTAAAACCCGTGCAAAGTATAAATTGAGATAGTTTTTTTTTTTTCCTGCAAATTATTAAAAGAATGAAAGATTAGAAAAATACAGAGAAAATTTAAATAGGACTCTCCTTCTAATTCTCTATTTTTGTAAGATGCGTAATAAATATAATTTTTTATTGTATGCAAATGACTTTTTACTGTTTTACGTTTATCTTTTATGTTTTTAATGTTTTATAATTATTTTTTACTTTTTTTATTTAGCGATAACAACAATAAAAAAATAGAAGAATCCCTCCTACCGTTTTCTGATAGAGGTGTATGTAGGATGAATTTCAATTAATATTTCAATTCAATCTCAAATTATTCTATTTATATATTTTATTTTATCTTATTGTTTCCGTGTGTACTGTATATGTTTATAGTTGGTTTAATCATTAAAATTTCTTTACATTTAATATTTTAAAATGATAATTTGAGAAATGTCATGATCTCAAATTTGATGATAGACCTTATTGTGTTATAAAATATGGGTTGTATTTTTGTCCATTATACTTTATCTTATTTTATATTATTGTTAATTATTAGTGAACTTTTAATTTAACAAAAAATATAAAAAAAAAAATTAAAATAATAAAGTGTAATGATGTTTGTATAAAAGTTTTTTGTACAATAATAAATATATAAAATTAGGTAAAGAACAATAAATAAAAGTGCATTTAACTCATAATTGTACATACTTGGACAGCTTTATACTCAACTATTAAAGGATACATTAAACCATAAATTTAAAAATCCCTATTCCCAAGGCAACATTATTATTTTGAAATTGTTCACACGCCTCAAAAATTAAAGTGAAGGTGTAATACATAAAAGGCGATTGACGTCATGTACGTTTTGAGTTTTGGGACGGGGATCAGTGGAACTTATAATAAATAGGACTGTCTTAGAATAAATTATAAAAAGTTAATTTAAAAAAAATATTATATTTATTAGTTTATACATAAAAAGCTTATACACTATTAAAAAAAGTTGTTAATAATTTGTTTCAAACAAACCATACATTTTCATTTGTAAAAGATTATTCCCTCCATCCTAAATTAAGTGAAACATATAAAAAATATTAATTTAAAAAAAATATTTGATTTTAAAAGAATTAATTAAATTATAGAGTAATAGTTGAATTAGTGAGACATTATATTTGAATAATGATTAAAATAACAAATTATAATGTTTGAGTGATAATTGGAGTGATTGGTTATATTTGATAAAGTAAAAGTAAGTTAGATAATTTATATCCTATCCGTTCCATGTTAATAGTATTTTAACTTGATGCACACATCAATAATAAATATTAATGTTCAATTTTAATTTTATCCTTTATTAAAAAATAGTAGCAAGATAGATAAATAAATTAGAGAATTAAAAACCATTAGAAAGATGAGAGAGATTATGGGTAATATAGGAAAATAAATATTATCTTCTTCTAAGAAACTACAAATGACAATTATTTTAGAATAAATTTTTTCTTATAAAAAACTAATATTTTAGAACGGATGGAATATTTTTAAATTTTTTTAAAAAAATGAGTGTTATAATTAATTTAAGATGTTTAAAAAAAATGTTGCACTTAATTTAGAATTGAGGGAGTATAATTTAATATGGGAAAGATGCATATGTGTGTATATAATTTAAGACGTCTAAAAATGAGTGTTATCATTTTCGTATGGTAGAAGATAAATCAACTAGAAAAAGTAAAGATAAAATTGTAGCGATATTTTAAAATAATAATAAAAAAATGATATTCGGTTTATAAAAATCTTTGGTCCCTCTTCATAAACTATGTATTTTGATGCTAAACAATATAATTTGTATTTAAAGTGTATTAAATACAAATAGATTTTTTCAAAATATAGATATTTTCTATTATAAAGTCAAAGGGATTTTAGTCAATCACCAGCATATAATAAAATTTAAAATTATTCTCTAAGATCTTTTTATTCTTATATTTTCTCCTCAATTATCTATTGAACTGTTACACTAAAATTTTTGCAGTTTACATGAAATCAATTACGTATTAAAACAATTTTCATGAGATTTGTAAATTTTAAAATTTTTACATACGCAACGCAAGTCTCTTTTAGACCAGTAATGATAAGTCTAATTTTTATTCATCATATCTCTAATTTTTAAATAAAAATAATATTAAAATAAAAACTTTTCTTTAATTTTAGATCACATTATACTAAAAAAGAATAACATCTCTAATGTTAAAGAAAAAACATTATAATGTAACAAAAAACATATTTATAAAATTGATAAGTTCTAAAAATTTTACACACGTAACATATATTTTTTAGACTAATAACGATTAAGTTACATAAGTTCGTTTTTTATTTAACATTAGAGATGTTATTTATTTTCAGTATACCACGTTCTATAACTAACTCATAATATATATTTTTAATATGTTTTAAAATCAAAAATAATTTCTTATTTAATATGTAAAATATTAGAATATTTTTAATTTAAAATAAAAACTCTAAATCAATGGGAGCCACTCCAAATCAGTATCACGTGCAAAGAGTGAAGAGTGAAAAGGGCGCAGGGGCTGTCAGGCCATGGGGGCTCTGCATCGAATTGGAACTGGAAAGTCAGATGTCAAATAGAGTATATTACTCACTCCGTCCACAAAATGATGACTAAAATGGATAAAGTATGCAAATTAAGGAAACTAACTTTTTAAGAGAGAGTATATTTTTTTGACAAAATTATCCTTACAAATGTATTTTATAATGATAAAAAGAGAAAAAGAGAGTTTTGATGTAATATAAAGTGAGGGTAAGAAAGTAATTACAAAATAAAAGTAGTAGATTAAGTCATTCTTTTTTGGACAAAAAAAATAATACCTGGGCTCATTCTTTTGTGAACAGAGAGTATATAATTTTTTAGTACTAAATAGTACATTTTTTAAGAAAATGATTGAAGAAGGTGCTTCAGAAGTGTGTTTCAAAAAACGAAAAAAAGAAAAGTCGGTGTTTGTTGGCTTTCTAGCAAATGGCGTGTGATGCGGCCGATCACTACGTATTTTCAAATAAAATAATATTATTTTATTTTAAATTTATAACAAAACAAAATTTTATATTATTAAAAATATTAATTCTATAAAATACAATAAAATATATTTATAAAAATAAATTCTAATTTAGTGACGTATTTGTTTACTCGCGCCACTATAATTCGCTATGTCCACTTGGCAGTAAATTTAGTAAAATACCGCTACGATATCTTTTTACAAAAAATTTATTATTTTTTTTTTAATTTTTTTTTTGCAATTATTCATTGAGTGAGAGGAAAATCAAATCTACTTTTTAACCCATTGCTGGTTATTTTAGACCGACGTTGTTTAGACTAGACGCAAATATTTAATAATATATTATAAAATTAAAATAAATATTTTTATTTTTAAAAGTTAAATCAAATAATTATATTTTAATTATGTAATTAAATTGAATATATTGATAAAAAATTAAATTTTTTTTATTTTATTTTTATTCAAAAATTCTTTTGACCAATTCTAAATAAACATACAATATTTTATTTCTATATTAAAAATTACATTACCTTTAAATAAACAATTTTTTTGGCCATAATTACTTCTTTAAAATTGTGTTTTGTTTTGTTAATTATCTAAAATAGAATTATAGTACCATTTAAATAACATGGACTTATTTATGAATGTAATCAAGTTGAAATTAATAATAAAAAAATTATTGAAAAGATAATGAGTCTATACATTTAACATTTCAATATTAAATTTATTACATGTATTTAAAACTTTAAGCGAATGGATAATGAGTTATATAGAATAGTCATTTTCGCTCTTGCTAAGTCTCTAAAATATGTCGAATTATGAGACGATTATGTCAAAAAATAGTAAAAGTATAAATTTAAAATATGAAATGACTCAAAAGTAAAAAATAAAAAAAATAAAATGGGACCTTGTTCCTAGCAAATGGCGTGTGCTGCCTGCCAATGTACTATTATATATATATTATAAATAAAATGTGAGTTTTGGTGTAAAAAAAGAAAAGAAAAGAAAATATATATAGAAGTTTTTTCTTTTCTAGTATTTTTGATTTTTATAAATAAAAAATAGATTATTATTATTATTTTTTTACTAAAGTATGATTGTATCATGAATAGAGTATAATAGTAGGAATACAATTGGACTTGTTTATTTTCTTGTCAAATCTTGACTTTTGACAAGAAAACTATCTTATTTTTCTATCATTTTTAATTTTTTCTATTATCCAAAAACTCACAAACAATATTAACTTTTCTATTATTTTTTTTTTTATTTTCTATCACATTTTAAACTCACAAACATAGTGTAAGTAGTTTTTATCTTAAGAAATTATGGCATGTATCTTATATTATATTTTATAAAATTATAAAATTAATATTTTTAAATAAATATTAAAATTTTATTATAAAAATAACAAAATAAAAATTATTTATAAAAATATTAATATTATAAAATACAATACAATTTATGTATATATATATATATATATATATATATATATTTATTTATTTATTTTTTTTCTTTAATATTGTATTCGTTTACTTGCGCCACCTTGCTATGTCCACTTGGGAGTAAATTTAATACCCTTGCGATATCTTTAAACAAAAAGAGCTTAATATTTTAGTAATTTTTTCAATTATTCAATGAGTGAGAGGAACATCAAATCTATTTTTAACTCCGGCTAAGCAACTGCAGGTTTTTATTTTCGTTGTCCTTGATGAGGTTTGATATTTGTGATATTTGTACGTTCTTACTAGGTGTGAAAAAAAGTATCTTCATAAATGTAGCTCATTAATAAATATTCTTATTTTATTTTTTTGAAATTAATTTACTAAAGAAAGTCGGTCATGTCTTTTTTTTTTTTTTTTTTTTTTTTTTGTATTTCTATAATCAACCTCAATAGTTGACCGCTCATAAACTTATAAAATATGATGCACACTCATGCACACACTCGTAAATCAATTTTTTTTTTTAATATTTTAGATTTTAAATGATACGGCAAAGATTTGAACCTCCTATCTCCTAATTGGAAGAAGGTGGGGGTTAGAGATGTTCAAATGGACTGGGGCCTGGTCAAAACCTGATCAAGTCCATGCCAATTTTTCTCAAGCCAGGTCCCTATTAGTCTTCAAAATTAGGCAAAAATTTGGATAAAAGACTACATTGGGACAGTCCAATTTTAAAATTAGTCCCAGTCTTAGACTGTATTGAACTCGGTTCAAACTCAAGACCAGTCCTAAAAAAGTTATAGAGCCCCGTTCAAACCCAAGATCAGTCCTAAAAAAGTTATAAACTTGCATTTTTTACACTATAGCATTGAGCATGATTTTTTAGGAATGGTCTTTTTACAATCTCAAGAGTCCAGAATACTTATTTAAGTAATTTAGTTATTATTGTCACATTCTTTGTTGTACAAGGATCTCCTCACAGCAACCTCCACTATGATAACACGCTATAATTTTGTCAGTAACTTTTTTAGGATTGGAGATTTTGAGCATGGTCTTAAAAATTTTGCAGTTCGATAGTACATATGACTTTTGAATCCCGGATAACACACTACGATTTTGATAACTAAATTACTTAACAAGTATTTTGAACTTTGGAGATTGCAAAAAAATTAATTCAAAATCTTAGTGTGTTATCCAAGATTTAAGAGCCAAATATATAATTAAATTGCAAAATTTTTTAAACTGTCTAATATTTTAAAAATCATTAAATTGATTAAAAATTTTAAAAAAATTGTTAAAAGGCAGAATAACTTCTTTTTTATTTATCTGGTGGCCGGTCGTTTATCACTTAAATAAAATTTATAGATTGATATATATTTTTTTATTAAATATAAGGCACTGAATTATTAGCTTTTTGTTGGGTTCTATCACAGTGGAGGTTGATGCGAGGAGATCCTTGTACAACAAAGTATGTGATTATATAGGGCGTATTATTATTTTTATGATATAAATTATTTTTAATTATTGACAATAATAATTCATCTCAAACTAACCATTAAACCATTAAACCATAATACCAATGACTCAATTGATTCAAAGTCCATTCCACTCCTGAAAATAAAAATTATTTAAAATTGTGCATGTATAAACAGTCTTTATTTATTTTTATATTTAAGATGAATGAATACAAAAATAAAAATTGTGCATGTAAACAGTTTCTTACCTTTAATTTTTCTATATTTACAAAGCTTTATTTAAAATTTGGAGTAAATCTCTTTTATAGTATGACGGAAATAATCTTGTAAAAGTATCAAGTGACCCTGTTTGGCAAATTTTATTTCAAAATAAATTAAAATTTATTTATTAACTAAAATAAGTTATGAGTTGAGAAAGAATTCTTATTGACTGATTTTTTTTTTTCAAATAAAGTGAAAATATTATTGTACTGAACGTATAATTTTTTTTTTAAAATTGACAAAAATAAATACTTAAAAAATAATTTATTTTTAAAAATTATAATTAATTTCATAATACAGTAGTTCGAAACATGGCTAAGTTCCATGTAATCTATTCCAAAAGTAAATTCGCATTATTACGGGAAAGGGTAGAGCCGTAGAGGTAGCAATTTAGGAAAGATTTCGCTTCGGCTTCAAAAAATGTTGGCACAAGGTGCTCCTCCTTGTTAGGCAAAAAAGAGGCGGTCCAAATCATTTTAAAAATTCTCAATAAGAAGCTGGCTTTTCTTCTCTCCTCCTCCATCACTTCTTTTGACAAATTTACCCCTTTTTCCGCGCATTTTACGCCACCTTGTCAACCTTTTCTCACGATATAAAATGCCAAATCCCCACGCACTTCTCTCTGGCACCTACATCTTCACATCAGGATTTCTTGTGGTATGGACTCTCCCGCTTTCTGTTCTCATCAATTTCCCCAATGGAATTGAAAAATTGAAGACCAATTAAAAATTCACATACGTAATCTTCTGCATTTGATTATATGTGAAGCTACCCTGCTTGATTTGTTTCTCGTTTTCAGGCCATGAAGGAACGACTCTGGTTCATTGGTTATTAGCTCAGATCCGGCGCTAATATTATACATTAAGGTACGTCATTATTGAGATTTCGGAATACATCTTTATTTATTGTCCGCTTCACTGTCGAATTTGAGCTGAATAAATTGATTCTTTTTCATTCTGGAATCTCTCAATTTTACGGTGTTAGATGTATATCCGTGTTTTTGTTTCAAAAAATTTAAATAAATTGTAGACCTGTGTTGTAGTTATTTGTTATTTCGTGGTGTTTATATGTTCCTACTCTTCTGCTAGGAAAAATGCTAAGGCCTGTAGTGAATTTAGAACATTTTAAAATTCAAATTAACATAAAACTATTTTAGTATTGAAAAAATGGTTTTATGCAACAAAAAGAACTCTTCAAATAGTTTGTAGATTTTATTATTGACTATAACCAAATAAATTCATGTCAATTTGAATTTGATTTTTCAAAATTAATAATACTCTTATATTTTGATACGGTGGTAGTCTCTTTCTCTCTTTCTGTGTGTGTATGTATGTATTTGTAAATTTTGGCAATCATGCCTTATTGTGAGGGGGCATAATTATCACATTAAATTAGGATTTTACAAATTAGCTCAAAGCTCAAATGTTACTCTCTCCATTCCAAATTAATAGTCATTTTGCCTTCGTGCACACTGATTAATATCAACAATAAATATTAGCATATAATTCCATTTTTATCCCTTTATTGAAAGTTGTGATTATTAGAGAGATAAAATATAAATAATTTTAGTGAATTAAATCTCATTGGAAAGATGAGAAAGGTTAAGCGTAACGTAGGAAAGTAATTGCTATATTCTTCTAGGAAATTATAAACGACAATTATTTTGGAATGGAGGGAGTATCTAATTTTTTTAACAAAGGGAGCATATATCTAGTTCTCATCTGATCTAGTGGTGATTCTAATTTTAAGTTGATTTATCTCTCGAGTACTTATTCTGCTTAATGTCTAGTATGTACTCTTTTCAATGATTCAATTAATATCTTAGGCTAGCTTTTATACCAGTGGGATTGGGATAACTGATTTGCCTTTAATTTCTATGTCAAAGTGCAGAATCTGTGCTCTTAATAGCATCATTAATGACATTCTACAGGCCATTAATGCGGATCTAATATTTTCGTAGTTGAGTTGGTTACATTATTGGAACTAAATTGCTTTTCTATCTGTTCTTTGGTTACGATGTTTGTTAAAAACAAGTCTGATGTTCGGGATATAATGGAATGCTATTGAAAAGGTGTGAACAGATTCATCTAATTATGCGTCTTTTATTTTTCAGGTGCAGAACTTTGAAGGCATATAACAGAAATAAGCATGGCATTAGGAAAATATTCTAGAGTTGATGGCAAAAAATCGGCAAATTATTGTTCATCAGTTGCTTTTGTTGTGTTTGTGGGCCTTTGCTTAGTTGGAGTATGGATGATGACATCATCATCTATTGTCCCTGTTCGAAAGGTAGATGACACCTCTCAAGAGAACAATGATGAGGTGAAGACAGAGGTGACCAACGAGAGCAATGGGGACAACACAAGCAGCGAGAGCAGTGCAAGCAATGAAAGCCAACCCAAGCAGTTTGAGGATAGTCCAGGGGATTTACCTGAGGATGCAACCAAAGGGGATAACGCTGTAGCTCCAGAAGAAAACGATTCTAATTCTCAACCTGAGAAGACAAATGAGGACAACCAGGAAGAGAAGCCTGGAAAACAAAGTGGAGGAGAAGAGACTAAATCAGAAAATGGAAAAGTCGAGACAGGAGATGCAGAAGGCAAAAAGGAAAATGAGGAACCCAAGACAGATAATGAAATAAAAACTGAGACAGGAAATGGAGAAGATAAAAAGGAGGATGTTGAATCTAAGAAAGAGGATAGAGATTCTGAAGCTGGTGAGAAGAAACGAGAGGGTGATGAAAGTAAATCTGGTCGACAAGGGGATTCAGAAGAGGGCTCAAATGAAACTAAATTGAATATGGATGAAGGGGAAAAGAAATCAGAGGATAAATCTGGTGAACCCAAAGATGGTGATAAAGTGGAGGGTCAGACAGACATGAAGTCAGAAGAAAAGTCTGGTGAACCAAAAGAAGGGGATATAGTGGAGGATCAAGTAGAGGAGAAGAAGTCAGAGGAAACAGCTGGTGAAAAAAAGGAGTTGTTTCCTTCTGGGGCACAATCAGAGCTTTTGAATGAAACTGTGACCGAGGATGGGGCATGGAAATCTCAGGCAGCAGAGTCAAAGAAGGAAGTAAATAAATCTTCAGAAGCTGACCAACAAACTGGGAGCAGTTGGAAACTTTGCAATGTAACTGCTGGCACAGATTACATCCCATGCCTTGATAATTTGCAGGCAATTAAAAGCCTTCGGACTACTAAGCATTATGAACATAGGGAGAGGCACTGTCCAGATGACCCACCAACCTGCCTTATTCCTCTTCCTGAAGGATACCAACGTCCAATTGAGTGGCCCACAAGCAGGGAGAAGGTATATTACTTGTCTTGGAATACTGTCACATACATTTTTGGTGGTTACTTTTCTTTCTATATTTTAATATAGTTTGATAATTTATTTTCTTTTCAATGATGTATTTATCTGCTATTGTTTAAATGGACTTCTGATATTTGATGTGCAGATATGGTACCATAATGTTCCCCACACGAAGCTAGCAGAAATTAAGGGACATCAAAACTGGGTTAAAGTTAGTGGGGAATACCTTACATTTCCTGGTGGTGGGACCCAATTCAAGCATGGTGCCCTTCATTACATTGACTTCATACAGCAGGTTAAGATTTCTATAGGTCTAGTTTAGTTTTGGAACCTCTCTTTCTCTTCACACAAACACACCTATATAGTTCTACATTTTCTGTGAGCAGTTACTAGTGTTGTGCCTGAGTCATGGGCTCATAGCTTCATGCTACATGTCTACTTTCTCTCCATGTCCAATAATCATTTTAATCTTGGAACAATATAAACTAGAGATTGCATCATAAATCTCACAGTAGAATTCAGGAATCAGGATTGAGTTTATTTTTCCAGAGACATACACTAGAAAGATATGTTAGTTTCGATCATGCGCAAACACTCTGGATATTTTTAATTATTTTTCTATGAAAATGCATCAAGATTTTTGAATTCATTATGATATTGAGATAGAATCGCAAGCTATAAATATACATTCCCAGGGCTGTGAAAACATTGAACTGCTTAACTATTTTCTATTCATACTTTTACGATCCCAAGATTAACACGGATGCATTTATTGCTGCTGCAGATTGTGCCTGATATTGCATGGGGAAAACGCTCACGTGTAGTACTGGATGTTGGATGTGGGGTTGCTAGCTTTGGCGGTTTCCTTTTTGATAGAGATGTGCTCACCATGTCATTTGCCCCAAAAGATGAACACGAAGCCCAGGTTCAATTTGCACTTGAGAGGGGAATTCCTGCTTTATCTGCTGTGATGGGCACAAAGAGGCTTCCCTTCCCTGGAAGAGTCTTTGACATTGTTCACTGTGCACGTTGTAGGGTTCCGTGGCATATTGAAGGTACTTCATGTACTTTTAATTACTTTTTAGAAAGCCAGGTTATACAAATTGAATATTTTGATTTTTGAGCTTACCCTTGTTCATAAATATATTAAATGTGTTTTCTGTATTTAGTTGGGTTTATATTTGTTAGTTGATATGAAATGCAGGTGGTAAGCTTCTCCTGGAGCTGAATCGTTTACTCCGCCCTGGTGGTTTCTTTGTGTGGTCTGCTACTCCTGTTTACCTGAAACTTCCTGAAGATGTTGAGATTTGGGATGGTAGGGGATTCTATTACCTAATACTCCCACTGTGCCAAAATAGAAGAGCATTTTTGACTTTTGAAGTAAATTTGTAACATTTTAAATTTTGAGGTTGATATGAATTCTTCTAAGGAAAAAACTTTGATATGAATTTATTTGATTAAAACTAATCAGTTCTGAAATCTGTAAACTATTTGCAACATACTATCAATGACAAAAATCAGTTTTCTCATCATGTCAATTTTGGATGTGAAAATGTCGTCAATTGACTTTAAAATGTCAAACTTGCTGTTATATATCGTTAATGGATGGAGTATTTATTCGGGAAAAATATAATATGCTGTTAGCAAATCTAACAAATTGTGCATTCTTGTTTACGATTTTCGTCAGCAATGAAGAAACTAACAAAGGCAATGTGCTGGGAAGTTGTGTCAATTAGTAAGGATAGAATAAATGGGGTAGGCATTGCTGTGTATCAGAAGCCCAGCACCAATGAATGCTATGAGTCAAGATCCGAAAAAGAGCCTCCACTGTGCCAAGAATCTGATGATCCAAATGCATCCTGGTATTTTTTTTTTTACCGAAGGAATTTTTATTTTATGTTTATATCTTTTACGATCTGGCTAACTGTAATAATATATGTCTTGTGTCTAGGAATGTGCCATTGCAAGCATGCATGCACAAAATACCTGTTGGTGCAACAGAATGTGGGTCCAAATGGCCAGAACAGTGGCCTGCAAGAGTGCAGAAACCACCCTACTGGTTGTTGAGTTCGCAAGTTGGAGTTTATGGAAAACCGGCACCAGAGGATTTCACAGCAGACTACAACCACTGGAAACGTGTGGTGACCAATTCGTATTTAAGTGGGATGGGGATAAACTGGTCTACTGTAAGGAATGTCATGGACATGAGGGCCATCTATGGCGGGTAAGCAATACACCTTTCGGCAAGTTCCAATTTTTCAGTTTTGATGCAAATTGCAAAATATTAAATAGGGAAAACAAGATAAATCCATGTGTCTGCACAAATAAGAAATTCCTAACAAGATTATTCCCATGATAAGGGTTTTCTTACTGAATCAAGTGGACGAAAATTTTGGATTTATTGCACACATTCATTATTTTCCTATCGCATTCTCGATAACTAAAGAATGATAGTATTTCATAATTACCATTGAGCCTGAATAGTTTGTAGAATCTCCTGCTGATACTATATCGTAATTCCTATAAGCTTGAATTGTCTAAGGTTTGTATGGTTCGATGCAGTTGCTAACCAAAACAAGATTCAAAAATTGATAATTAATTATGTATCTATCTAGTAGATGGTTTTATTGTGATAGTTGAGGTTTTTTAGACTTAAAATCATTCATAGCTACATTTTATTAACATTTTTTTTTACGTACTTTTTTTTTTTGTGTTATTATTATGTGGTCGAGGTTTTTTAGACTTAAAATTCTTTCTTGGCTACATTTTCTTAACATTTTATTTTACATACTTTTTTGTGTTACTGTGACTGAACCTATTCTTGGGTTACCATGAATCTGTTCATTGGCTGTGGCTGCAGATTTGCTGCCGCTTTAAGAGAGATGAATATTTGGGTAATGAATGTGGTCAACATTGACTCTCCTGATACACTACCTATAATATACGAACGAGGACTATTCGGGATGTACCACGACTGGTGCGAATCGTTCAGCACGTACCCGCGAAGTTACGATCTTCTCCATGCTGATCATCTCTTCTCCAAAATTAAAAAGAAGTGCGTATTTTCTCCGTATACACAAGTTGCTTGAAAGACTTAATCCGACCTAAAGTTTACTAACTATTTCTTTTTGGTTTTTTAATTAATTAATTAATTAATTTTTTTTTTGCAGATGTAATTTTGAGGCATTTGTCACAGAAGTTGATCGGATGTTAAGACCAGAAGGAAAGCTTATCGTACGGGACAAAGTCGAGACCATCGGTGAACTGGAGAGCATGTTTAGGTCTATGCATTGGGAGGTCCGAATGACCTACTCAAAGGACAAAGAAGGCTTGCTGTGTGTGATGAAGACCATGTGGCGTCCCAAAGAGTCGGTCACAATCATGTACGCCATTGATTAAATGACATCATTTCGTTATCACAGTCGATACAGTTACATTCTTTGTTTTTCCAGGAAGAGTAGGTATTTTTTTGGCGTGTTGGTTGCTACTTGAAAATCGTGGCAGCCGTAATTTTCTTTAGCTCATGTGTCATTTCTTAGTTAGTTACTGCCGGATCTTATAGGAATTTCATCTTCGGTTTTGATTTCTTCTTTCAGATGTGGGTTATAGGAATTTCATTGTAATATTAATAGTAATTGATGGATAGTGAAAGCTTTCTTGAATGTAAAGTCCAGAGCTTAAACTAGATTTTGGAACACTGAATAATTTTCTTATATAACTTGCTACAATTGTTTTCAGGGTTAATTACGCCAGTCGTGCTCGAACTTTATCTCAAAATCACGTTTGGCCTCCAAAATTACATTTTCAGTCTTAACTGGTTCCCGATCTTTCTAATACTTACAATCTATATCTATCAACCCAATTTTATTTTATTTTTTAATTATTTTTAAAAAATATTTTGCTACTTTTAGACAATTTTGTCCCTTAGACTCATATTTTTTTGTTCAACTCAATAAGGTTATATTATATGTATTTTCACACCAAAGTTGAAAAATATGCACTTATGACAATAATTAAACTTAAGGAATTACAATGTCTTTTCAGTTGTCTATTAAAATTACACTAAATCATTTTTGTAAGTTGCAACAATAAATACATTGAATCAATATATATATATATATATATATATATAAATACACAAGCACCTAGTAAGTTTTGATCAATTTACCGAGTCAATTCAGTCTTATTTATTTTAAAATTTTGAGTCGTACACTAAATCATTTTTGTAAGTTGCAACAATAAATACATTGAATCAATATATATATATATATATATATACACACAAGCACCTAGTAAGTTTTAATCAATTTACCGAGTCAATTTAGTCTTATTTATTTTAAAATTTTGAGTCGCTCGAGTTACTATCAAACTTGGTTGGTTACTATTAAATTATATATTTAATTGCACTAGTTTCTTCACATCAATTAATATAATATGTAATTAAACAAACATGAAGTCTATTTTGGTTCAATTACTAAGTCGACTGAATTTTAAAAAAATTTAGATTTAAAACTCGGACCGTGTTGGCTATAAACTTAATTCAAAAATTAATATATTATATAGATCTACAAATACGGAGTGTATTTGTATGAGCCAAACATATTTTTTGGTTCATTTATCAAGTTAACTAAGACGTAAAGATATTAGATATATAACTTGGACTGAATTCTATATAAACTTAGATTTTGTTGATCAATTATCAAAATTATAGTTTAATTACTAGATATTGGAGAATTGTATAGCATAAATAACAATAAATATAATTTCACATGTATCAACTTTTGCCTATTAAAAAGAAAAAAATGTAGGATATATATATATGTATATATATATATATATATATATAAAATTACGATGCAAAAAATTTTAAAAAATGGTATCTAATCCATACAATGCTAGATGTTTTACAAAAAAAATATAAAAAATTATTATAAATAATATGTTAAAAAAATTATTTTAATCCAGGCAACTCCATATGTTTAAGCTAATTGATCAAACCCTCCTCCTCCCCCTCGTCCTGTTCTGGTGTAACTCTCCCCCTCCCCTTATAATGTTATTGGTTCCTTACATTTATCCTTATCCACTACACATATACTTTAAATTTAAATGATTTCACCAACCTATTTTCTTTATGATTCTAATCAGATTAGAAGATTTAGATTTTCAATTATGAAAAAAAATAACTGATGAGAAGGGTACAAATTTCAACTTTCTTATTTTTTTTTTTAAATTTTAAATTTTACATTTTATTTAAATTCAAAATTTTATTTATATTTATATTGTAGTAATTGTTTGATAGAAAATTTTAATATTATTAGTATTAGTTCGATAAACGCCAGACACTCGATTTGATTCATAGACAAAACGTTAACTATAAGTCTATAACTATAGACAAAAAGTTTGAAAAGTTAACAGATTTTACACACGAGAGACACATGCATATTTTGAAGGGCAGTTTCGTCTCTACAACCTCATCAAAATCCAAATTTTTTCTTCATCCATAACCCAGGTTTGCTCATGAAACCCAAATATCTAGTTTCTTGTGTAAATTAAATGGAAGAAAAATAACAAACTTAATAATGTAGAATGAAATTCTACAGTAATTTTAATTCAAATAATATCACTTAATTTTTTTAAACAAAAATTATAATAAAACTTTACATATTCCATAAATAATATTTTTCAAAAAATTATACTGCAACTTTCTCAATTTAAATGTCATAGTTTTTATTTTGATTTGTCTCAAATTAAATGTCTTATTTCCTTGTATATCATCATTTTAGTTATATTCTTCCAAAGTTACTCTAGATACAATGTCAACTTTTATTGAAAAGTGTATAGAAAAAGGGAGAGAGAAATAGTGAAAAGAGAGAGAAAGCAAAAAAGCTATATATAGACAATTAATTAAAAGAGAAAATTAATATAACATTTAATAACTATTTGAAAAAGTATGAGATGACATCAAAGGAAGAAAAAATATTTTTTAATGAACTTGTAAAATAGAGTTAGTTTATTTTAGGCTAAGGGAGGATTGATTGCAATAATTTTTTATGGTTGTATGATACATATTTTAATATGTATGAAAAGTGTATTAGATTAATATATATTCATGATATTTCAATTATATCTAAAAATATAACATATGAATATATATATTTTTTAAAATAAAATATTTTAATATATTTTCTATGAATCTTAAAAATTATATCACACAAGCGCCAAAAACCGTTTCAAATAATATGAGATAGGGAGAGTAGTAATAACCTAATAAAGGAAAAGAAATAGATGATCAGTGTTCTAAATATCTGTAGATATAGACTTAGGTGAAGAGAGAGCCTATTGTTTAGATAGCCATAACGGGAGAATAATCATCGATATAGATGGTAGAAATTATTTGATCTTAAACACACAATTAACTTAAACAGAAGACGACCTAACGCTAATGAATATTAATTGAAACTAAACAAATATTTAAATTTTTTTATAACGCTGCAGAGAATACATGCCATCAAGTGTTGTAACAGGACACGGTATCAAGATACTTAAGAGAACTTAAAATTTCTTTCAATAAATTCCACAAGAGATGTCACAAATTATGTATCCAATAGCTAAGACGGAAAATCAATAATTAGTAGCCAAATGTGTTATTAAAATCATAGAATTGATGCATACCACCACAAAAAAGTTCTGCATTTATGTAACGGCACAATCATTTCAGTCACCACCTTCAGGGGAAGAAACTTTCGTCCGTTCGCCGGCCATTGAATTCTGTCAAGCGAATTAGTTGCCGACCGTGCCCCAGAATCTACGAGGAACTTGCCGTCCCGGCTGAACCGTTGAACCGTGGAAAAAGAGCACTACTCAACTCCTCAAAATATATCCATGTCATGGGCCCAACTGGAAGGTGCTTACCATTAACGTGAATTTCAAAATATAAGAATATTATTGATTTTTGAAAAGTTAATTTTTAATATTTTTAAATTAAAATTAATATAAATTTATTTGAATTTTAAAAATAATATATATCTTTTGTAGTTATTAATATTTTTATACATAATTCAATATTTTTATAATTGTGTTTTGACACACATGAACACACTGTGTGAAGTTTGTTATAGAGTGAATTTTTTTGGTGAATTTATTTTTTATTGTCTTAAATTCAAATATGAGAGAAAAGAAGAAAGGAATTATGGGAAAATTAAAAAAAATATGGAAATTTATTTTTTACAATTTGAAATTTACTTTTTACCGTATAAAAATTAAAAATTTACTTCTTTAAATATGCACACACACTTGTCTATTATTTTTCCCCACGTACAATAAAGGGAATACATATTTTCATAAAGATTGACATTTTTCACAAAATCGTCACATGAATATATAGTAAGTGGGACAGATACTCATGTCAGAAATGATGTCGTTGAAAAGTCAATTTTTAATATTAAAATAACATTTTAATTATAAAATATAATAAACATAATTCCCTTCAACTACTTATTAATAATATCAAAATTTCCTTGATCAAATACAGTCTCCTCAAAAGCTGTATGTAATATATATATATAGTTATTGTTGCCATCCTAAGCCTTAGGAGCGAGTCCCGGGGAGTAAATTTGTGAAAGTCATCTAGACCCTTTGTTCCCCCTCTTTACTTGCCTATTCCTAAGCTTCTTGATTTCCTTATCTCTCGTACGTATAAAAAAAATAAACAAAACAAAACAAATATCATCTAATACCTCAAATCATTCTCATTTTTCTCACCATAAGGGAAAAAGAGAGAGAAATTATGGAAGACGAAAGACATTTGAGTGGGCCAAGTGGGGTTGGGAGCCCCGAAAGTCCTTGTTCAAAAACCTATAATAACAACAACAATAATAACAACAACAAAGAGCAAGACCGTTTTCTCCCAATCGCCAATGTTGGGAGGATCATGAAAAAAGTCATTCCAGGAAATGGAAAAATTTCAAAGGATGCAAAAGAGACTGTACAAGAATGCGTGTCCGAATTCATTAGCTTTGTCACGGGAGAAGCGTCGGATAAATGCCAACGCGAGAAACGGAAGACGATTAATGGCGACGACATTATTTGGGCCATCACAATTCTTGGCTTCGAGGATTATGTAACTCCACTTAAACATTATCTCGCAAAGTATAGAGAGTTAGAAGGAGAAAGGCTTAACGTTCCTAAGCAACAACGCATCGAGCAACACCTTCAACACCATGACCAAAAAACGACAATGCCTTACGGTGGTGTATATACTTCACCAACTCTCATGTCTCAACCATCTTTTGTGCCAAATGATCAATCATTTCCATTGCCTTTTCCCCAAAATTCAATTCAATCACAATTCAAGCAAGAAAGCATTGATTCGGTTGGACATTGGTAAATAAGAAAACTTTTGGTTCCCTTTTTGTATCTAACTAAATTTTTATACATTTTAAAATATTTTTTTTTTTTGGTTACATGTAATTAATATATTGTAATAGATATATCTTCTCAAGGTGTTCAGTGGAATAGCCGTGAATAATATGGTTCACTTTTAGTGTATAGTTTTAAATCAATTTGTCTTCATTTATTGATATTTGATCTACTCTGGAAAAGATGGCCAATATAATTTATTAATAAAATTTGAGTTTATATTTCATGTAATGAATTCTTAATCATAAGAAAAAATAGTGGGCACACAAGTGAAAAAGAAATGAACTTCAACTTCCTCTAGAATGAATGCCAAAACGAGCATAGGTTAGCGCACTGTGACGGCTAATGCGCTCGACTGAAAATCTGAAACTATAATGGCTATAACACGGTAATGAGTGAATACTATGTGATAATATAATATCACCATTGACGTAGTATAACCATTACATTAATGTTGCGTTTTGATTCTCATTCCTTAAAAAAAAAGAATAAAATAAAATTTTATATTGAAATTGAGTGATGGTGGGAATGAAATGTGTTATTAGTTCTAAAATTTTAGTTTGAAAACGAAGAAGACGAGAGAATGAGAAGTGAATGCTTATTCTTTTTGAAAAAGGTGGGTTTCATCTGTTCTATTCATTTTCTCGCTTTCAACATAAATTATAGTGCTCGTTAATCAATTCATTTCAACCATCACAAAATTTTAATATAAAATTTCGTTCCATTTATTTTCTGGAAGTAATGAAAACCAAACGCAACATAAATATTTTAGCAATGTTAGAAAAGAATACCTCAATCCACTTGTGTGAAAGTATATTACCATTTGTGTTTATTTGTGCTATGAAGAAATAATTACGTCGTGACGCCCCCAAATTTTCACATCTGAATTCTCGTGGAAACCGGGTCGTCAGATATCATCTCAGCATACTTGAGTGGTCAATATTTGACAACTCGCCCTGTTATATTTTACAAAGATCTCATATACGAATACATGTACACACGGCGAAAACATAAAGCTTAATTGAATAATTAATTTCTTACAATAACAGGGTTTAGGTATGAACAGAAGTCGTACAATATTCAATTACAACATTCAAGCTAGAACAATCCGGGAACGTCCTAGTAGTACTCTATTTTGCTATTCCCTTTCGAGGTTTCGTCTCGCTCGACCACTTCTGGAAGGTTTATAAAACATAGTAAGAATGAGCAAAATATGCTCATGAAGAAATTATTTTATTTTAAATTAAATGATCATTCAAGTCAAAATATATAAAACGATATGGTTTTGAATCATTAAGACTTAGCATTTTGAATTTACGAGTTCAATATGAATTCCATCAAAACATGCATAATATAAGAGTTTATGTGATATCACGTCATCTAACATTTAACAGTATGAATACTTGAACATCGTTGTAGTGGCATTTCTGCCTGACACTTAGTCATTTCGTCATCTTCGACACACAGTCAAGTTTAACAACTCGTGCCCATATACATTACAGCTATATGAGTTAACCATGTAAGGTTCCAGTACACCGGTCTTTAGTTATGTTCAATATTTGATTTCAAATTATCATAAATCATGTGAAAATGATAAACGCTTCAATAATATGACATGTTTACACATGGTAGATATGCATAACCATTTTAAGCAAGTTTAAGAATTTAACTTGAAGCAATAAATAATGTACAACCAATTAAATTTGTACAATCATGGCAAATACATATATTAGAATTTAAATCATACGTATTAAAAGCTAAATAAATTGCATGCATAAGTGGACAATAATTTATACATAAGTGTGGAGAGTAATACTTTGCCTTAGTAACGCTTCCTAAACTTCTCACGTGACGTGTTTTGCGATCATAGGCTTTCCTTGCCCTCTCACGTCTGTTCCTATAATAACAATGGCCTATCATTAGTATCGCCGTCTTAAAATAAATCACTGACTCTCAAAATAATCCTAACCATTTTGGAGTTTTTCCTAATTTTTAAATGACATGAACGTACACAAAATTTCTAAGGGCAAAATTGTCATTATCTGACAATTTGTCATTTGGCTCGTTTTGTCCAATTTATTCATCGTATTTATCCCGGGGTATTATTAACCCTAAAATACTTCATCGGATCCTTGCTCGGATACAAAGTGAATATAACATTCGTGTAAAAATATACGATGTTTTAAAACAGTGAATAAGATGTGTAATTGCATCGTAATGATATTCAAACCATGAAAAAAAAAAAGAAGAATTAAAAATATTATTCTTTAACTATTCTAATTTATTATCTAAATAAAATAGAATTTAATTAAACATAATATTATTTTAATTTAAGAAAATTTACTCTTAAATTTAAAATAAAATTTATCATAATAAATACTAAAAAGTCCAAAAATCCATCTAAACATACCCAAAAGGCTTAAAACTGATGGTGCCTATAACAAAGTAATAGGCTATACTCAAAAGCCCATTTCCAAGGCGCCCACCAAATTTGAGCCCATTCCAAGTTAGAAAAATTTTCAACTAAATGACATTGTTGTAAATAAGGGTAAGTGACAGTTTTGTAATTAACATTGTAATGACATTTTTGTAAATAGTGCATCAATGATATTTTTGTAAATATGCTACAGTGGTATTTTTGTAAATAGTACAGCAGTGGTATTTTTGTAAATATGCTGCAGTGGCATTTTCGTAAATATGCCCTAAGGGCAGTTTAATAATTTATTGCAGAGAAGTATTTTGGTAAATATGCCATCAGGGGTATTTTAGTAATTAACTATTTCTAAAAGTAATCATAATAATGGTAATATTAATACAAAATAATATTAGTGATAATAATAATAGAATAATAATACTAATATTGTCATTAACATGATAACGATAACAATATTAATAGTAATATGATATTAATAATGGAATAATAAAGATATAATATAAATATTCATTATAATAAAATAAATATGAGTATTGGTCAACTTCATCTCTTACGCCTCTGGTCACCTGAGCAGTAGCCTCGTCGACCGGCAGGCACGACTGTGACCGGTAGGAAGCTGCCCTTGCCTCACACACACACACACATACACACAAAAATTGACGGGGAATTCCGATTTCTTTTGTGAAAATTCAAGATAGGCACGAATTTATCGACCACTCGAGCTAATTCACTGGATTTAAGGTTCCCTGACTTGTCTTCTCCGTCTTCGGCCAGTCTGCCATGATCGACGATGACAACTCCGACCAAAACATAAAAATCATATTTTTGAACACAAAATCCGATTTTTAAAACATGAAAATAATTGTTACACTGCAAGGAATCATATTAAACACTTAAATCGATCCGAGAGTACTACATAACACGGATTTATCGATTATTATCAAGAACCACAGGGTTCTGAAAATCGAGTCAATCCGAGTCCATTGGTGCTCAAATTTGTCGATTCAAAGTGCAAATCAACTCTACTGGACCTCTAGATGCCTTCTAAACTATCAATTTAATGATTAACATTGAAAAATTAGGGCTTTGGTTCTTACCCGAAGCAAGAACAAAAGTGATTTTTTAAAAATCAAAATTTGAGTTGTGCGGCTGCAATGTGGGTTAGGGTTATGTTCATTTGTGTCATATAGACCTAGGGCAACGTTAACCAACCTTCAATCGATGCAAGAAAGGGACGGATTATCGATTTGGCAATTTTTAGAAACTGCAGAAAGTT
>JAUMHB010059523.1:0-14928 GCA_032359685.1 Pittosporum tobira
AACAAGGTATGAAGTTCATTTAATGCATTTCTCACATTCTAGATCTGTCTATGATTAAACGTTTTTGGGCTATAAAGTTTTGCTTAATTGCTTACATATTCATCGTCCCAATCAGTTGTGATGTATTTAGCCAAGTGGGACAGTCCTTTAATATGTAGAGAACTTCAGTAGTACTTCTATTGTAATAAAATATGCTTTCATTCAAATTGCTACCATTGAATTTTCCGAAGCAAAGTTCATCCATGAGATCATTTGTACGTGCAATTGTTACTTCATGAATCGATTGATTGATGTGAATTACACGATATTCCTGATTAGTACCAATATCTATCGTAAAATAATTATTATTGTGGCAGCTGAGCTGGAACCCTTCAACGCCACAATAGGAGGGTCGATTTTCTCCCCAAAAAGGGTAACTGTAATTCTCTGTACTATTACCACAGTTGAAAGGACGACGACACACGGAGTACGGATCATACTCTTCAGCATGATAGCTAGGAAATTTTAGGGAAAGTAGTGAAATGGTAATCATAATCATCAGCATGATAGCTAGGGAGTTTTGGAGACTTGATAAGTAGCAGTAGCAGTAGCAGTAATGTTCAAGAAAGGAATGGCTTTGGGCGAAAGCTTGTTCAACGGACCCCAACCCGTAGACTTACACTCCTTTCAAAGTCTCCATTCTCTCCTCAATCACACGCCAACTTGTCGGTCAATTTTGGGTTCTACATGTGGAAATCATAAAAGAAGGGAGCTCACATTCAAAATATAATAAAATTTTAAAATGCTATCAGAATTTTAAAAAAATTAAATTTATTTCAAAAGTAACAAGCTTTGATATTATCTCACCAATACAAAAAGTCCCAACAAAAATAAAATAAAATAAAATTTAACTCTAACATAATTTATAAAGTTTGAACGTGAATGTCAAAATGGCCCAATACACCTTATTATTGAAACGACAAGTCTAATTGATTTTATTCAAACAAAAATAAAAGTACTATTCGAATCGATGAGGTCTCTTTTATCACACTTTCCCAAAGCTCCTACTCTCCAAATAGCTCAAGCTCCTGGATTATCTATTGTCACAAGAAAAGAAATGATGGCTGAGGAAAAACTAAATGCGAATAAAATAGACAATATATAAAATAAATGTTGAAAATAAATGAACAAAACCTAACAAATACAACAACAACATGGCAAAACAATATCAAACTCATGTTAGTAATGGTTGGACAGAAACTAGGGTTAAGGATATCATACCGAGCTCAAATTCGAATAAAACAAAAGCATCTGATCAAAATGCTAACATAACGACAATAGTGCGTGGCACTATATGTCATTATTCGGTAAACAGAAAAAAAAAAAAAAAAAAAGAACAGATAGGGTCGACTCATGTATCCTGAAACAAATAATTATATGGCCAAGGTCACCCCTGAAGCACAGAATGATACGTTACCATGTCCCTTTTAGTGCCAAAAAAGGACATGCAGATAAATACATAGCTCATCGGTATGCCTAAAGTCATTCTAACATAGTGTAGTCTAATAGTGCACCATTTCAGATGCAAATAATCTCCCAAATCAAATCATTTAATCATTTCCTAAGGTCATATCAAGGTCCTTAATCCACTACCTAGCATATACGTGAATAGCGAACAATTATTATTTGAGATGTCAAGCAAATGAAAGGAGTAGCATTATATAAAAATAAATAAATATTACTACTCCACTACGGACAAATAAATTAACAAAAAAAATATAATATAACTGAAGGGAGATATCCGATACCCGACAAGCAACTCAAATTAATAACCTCAAACATCAAATGAGCTCAAATGAAAGCCTATAATCACCACCTAAAATAATTTTTTTAATATTAATTTATGCATTTGAAATATATATTATTAATATAAACTCAAAATGTAAAATTCTATTTGGTTACATGTTAAGTGTCTGATTATATGAGATAGACTAAAATATATTTTAATTAAATATACATCTTCTGCTATATAATATTGTTGTCCACATACTGCTACGTCCATGTAATTTTTTTTTGTAACCAGTTATCATACAGTAGCGCCATCCCAACAATGATTTGATTCAAGTTCAACACATTTATATAAGTTTTCAATGATTCCGTGCATGTGCACACTTAATAAACCATAGATTAACTAATCTACTAATTAAGTTAGGCTCATATAATTATTAGTTAATTCACTAATTGAGTTAAATTCTCACAGGAACCGCACGACCTAACATGACAATATGTATATATATTAATAAATTTTAGTATTGACCTCAATTAACATTAATATTTCTCTTTTATTTTTATTTATAATTAATAACACATAAAATCGATGGATATTACAACAACGATGGACTTTTCAGCTGTAAAAGTCTTCAAAATTAGAGTTTGAAGTAGTCGTCATCTTAATTTAGGGAAACAAGCAAAAGTAAGGGATTAAGGGAAACAAGCAAAAATAAGGGATTAGCACAAGCAAAATCAAAAAATACATGAATTTGGTGGCCGGCTATGAATTAGGGAGGTTTTGGAATCTGACACCTAATTCGCCTAAGAAATCTAGGTTTTATTCTTTATTGCCTAACTCTTTTGTGAACTTATTATGTGGATTAATCATCCAAAACACTCAACGTACAAAAAATATTTTAATTTTAATTTTTGGGTTAAATGTGAAAAAAAAATAAAGTTTTAAAAATAATAATTAAAAAATAAAAGAGATTTTAAAAGGAAAATTAAACTCGACATGAGTAGATACTCGACAAGTATCAATTCAAACTTATGTAATTCTCATGTTGGTCTTTTAATCGTGTTGACACTAAAAAAATACACAATTTGACTTAGTTGAATTAATTAACTTGAACTCGCTGGAATTTTGAAATCACATACTCCCTCCGTTCTAAAAAGGATGACAAAGATTTTTGACACTTTTTTGGTATAAATTTTAAGACACTTCAAAAACACATTTATACATTATATATTTTGATTATATTAAAAAATATGATATACAAATATGTTTTGAATGTAAAAACGTATAGAAATATAGTGTATATATATGTTTTCAAAGCGTCTTAAAATCTGTGTGAGAAAAATGTCAAAAATCTAGACCATCATTTTCAGGACTGAGATAGTATTAAAAATAAATTTCAGAATTTTGATCTTAGAAAACCAATTGGAAGTTAATTTGGAAAAAGCTTGGATCTTTAAAACCAATTTAAAATAAGATTTAAAAAATCTGGATTCTTATTTGAAAAAGAATCAATCTTTCAATTAACGCTTGGATGAAACAATTTTAATAAGAAATTGGAGTTCAAATTGATTCAAATAATCAAACAAAATCATCCATAATCAGATCACAACATATTTATTTGGAAAAGATTGTGACTTGTAGATATTATAATCATCATATATACAACTCCAATTAGGTTTAATATATGATAAAAATTGTTGGATATAGTTCATATTATGTAAGCGTTGGAGATGCATCACCCGAAATAACATATCACTCCATATGAATAGGAGGTCCCGCTCCCCGACTTTATTTATGTTTGGGCTTATGAGCCTTTTAAGGACAATTTTATATTTTCAGTGGATTAAGATTTTTTTTTGCATTCGTTATATAAGGAGATGGACATGTACTATGTTTGTATTCCTTTCATAATATAATGATATTGCGGCAACCGTGATTTTTTTCCAATTAGGATTTTCACGTAAAATTTCTTGTGTTCTTGTATAATTGTCTCTTTCGATTTCTTCTAATTTTATTTACATTGCGGTTGTTAATTGCTAACACAAATGTGACCTGGAGAATATTAAAAAAAAAAGATGCCAGGCTTCAAAAAGACAGCCCTGGCAATTTAAGTCCATCCCTTCAGATAAGGACCACGCGCATTGCTCAGCTCGGAAAAGAGATCAAGGACATTGAATTCTCTCCAGGAATAAAGAAGATTTGGTAAAAATTGGGATAGGCTTCGCTCCTCAGCAGAAAGAGAATTTGGTCAGGCTCATAAAGGAATATGCGTTTTCATCTGGAATCGTCCCAACGACATGCCAGGGATTGACGTTGAGGTGGTTGTGTATAGGCTAGGAATGGATCTCAACCACAAACCTGTGGGCTAGAAAAAGAGATCGTTAATTTTCACCCGAGCGCTAATTAAGCGGTCATTAATGCATAAGTAGACGTGGTTTGTTAACAACAAGTTAGTATCAGCAAAAGAAATAGAGACAAACCATAAAATGGATAAAACGCTTAAGCGATTATATTTTAACAACTTACACATATCAGAAAAGGAAGTAAAAGTGGAAATGGGATTTTCTTTGGTTGAACAGATTTTTGCTAGGGCCTGGTAGGAATATGATAATTAGTGTAATCAAATTAAGCCAATGGAGTAGAACAACTTGATTCAGATCTTAAAGGACAAAATAAGAAACTAGGGTTTTGGAGGGAAGCTGCAAGGCTACTATGCTCCCTTTCAAAATTTCAATCACCTTATTCATTGATGGCCTTTGTGATGGATTAGTCTAATTGAACCAAAATGCCGCTATTGTCATCTTCCTTGCAATATTATTTCCTCTATAATTATCTCACCATGCAAACTAAGATCTTCATTGAGCTCAACACGCTTATAAATCCAATCGGGAAAATATATCTCACTCGGATGACCATCAGCCATTCCAGCATCAATATTTTTTCTTCCTCCTACTATTTCTAAAACCATCATTCCATAGCTATACACATCGGACTTATGTGAGATTCCCTAAGATTTCTGTCATTCACTTCTGGAACAACTTATCCAACACTTCCTCTTTTATCCGGATACAAGACTCTCCTTACTAGAATACACTTTTGGCAGCCCAAAATCTGAGATTTTGGGGCGAAAATCTTTATCAAGGAGGATGTTGTGTGCTTTACGTCCAAATGCAAAATCTGGGTACTGCAACCACTGTGCAAATACTCAAATCCTCGAGCAATTCCAACTGTGATATCAAATAGATTTTCCCATTTAAGTCTCTGTTCAATTGTCAGTGGATTTTATGATACATAAATTTATCTAGAGATCCATTTGACATGAACTCATACATAAGAGCTCCTTTTATGCTCCTAGCAAAATCCAAGAAGAGCTGCCACATTGACATAAGAAGTCGTCCCAATGCTTGCAACCTCGTTGATGAAGCCCTCACTAGTTCCTTTTGATGCATTCAAACGCTTCACTGCCACAAGACGACCATCTGATAGCATTCCTTTGTACACGCTGCCAGAACCTCCTTTACCTAGTTCATCATTGAATGCCCTGGTCAATTTCTTGATATCAGAGTACCTATACCTTTTTGGGATCGAGGCTCCAAATTCCCTAATACAGTCCTCGATTTTTTGTCCTCCCGTTCTTGCAGGCCTTAATAAAGAATAGAATTATGATACATACTACTAATAACCCAATTATAGCACCGCCAATCCCTATAAATGAATTCATAAATACAATAAGAAATTTTTCTCCAAAAAATTATCATATATACTCAAATTAAATTTAAACATAGTGCATAGAAGAAACTGATATATATTTACTGAAAGAAGTTGGTATATATTACCTATACCGATTTTTGTTCCAGATTTTGAGCGTACGTTCATTCCAGAATCTGAGCGTGAAGCTCCAGGTCCTGCGCAGGCAATAATTTATACAAAGGCGTAGATTCTTTCTAGATAAACTTCAAGACTTCAGTTCATTAGTAAAAAAATAATAATTGAACTAATAAAACGCACAGATAAAGGATAACATCACCCAACTATATATTACTCACCCCATAGAAGCTGACAAGGGTAAAACCTGACTTCCTAAAATTCTAAACGATTCCGAAAGACACTCTGTTGATGCCAATTTTTGTCCGAGCCCTAATTGCCTTGCTTTTGGAATAATGTTTCACCCTCCAATCCTTAAGTTAAAGTAGGGCTAAAGATGCTAAAAGCAATCAACAAAGTGTAGTTTGACCTAGCTTGTATTCAAGATAGGTTTAAGCTGGTACTTTGGCCAAATCCAACTAAATTCTTAGTAACTTATCCAACTAGAATTCTTAGTAACCCTAGTTCTTATCCTTTGATCTCAACATAGCCCCACACATTGCTAGACCATTAACATGATTGGACATGCTCTGATATAATATTAAAATATTTAACTCAAAATCAATTAGCAATGATTACACTAGAGTAACTTATCATGTTTATATATTGAGCCTTTTAATTCTCAATGTAGGATATTATATATCTTAACATAACAGGACCTTACTAGTCTTTCTAAGGAGAAAAAGCAAATCCAAAGCTTTACCCAATCTTGGAGATGATAATATGTCATCCGAAACTCTACATGTCGTGGCAGCTTGTTTAGCAAGCTCATCACGACATTGTAGCTCAACTTGAGTTTGGTGGTGAATAAAGTGCAAACCGTCGTACGTGCTTCTACGCTCGTGATGGCGCATAGTTACCTTATTGTTCATGAGGTGTTCGTAATGATTCGTGTTACATACCATGACTGCCGTTGGAGTTAGATTACCTATAGACAGAATATATATAAGGTATTTCCTAGTGTTGGTCATTGTCCCGGATCTTGTAAATACAAAACTATTCTTTAGTTTATGTAGTGGGACACCTTACTACACCATAAGACAAAAGGTAATTTATGGAAATAATCAAGTGCAACACGCATGTATAAAATTGTTTCCTTTTTCTTCGTTTGTTTTGGTTAGAGACTCGTTGTTTAAGACCATCCTTGCACTATTTAGGTTTTGATGATGAACAAAAGTCCAAGGTATTATATATATCCCTCAAGGTATGCAGAGTCGAGTTATGAGTATAGGATCAGCTCGTGAAGAAAGATGCAGAACACAAGAAGCTAAAGAAAAAGTCAATAAACCAATGTTACGTTTGATTCTCATTCCTTAAAGAAAAAGAATTAAATGCAATTTTACATAAAAGTTGAGTTGTGGCTAGAATAAAATTTGTTGTTATTAAAAAATAAGATGTTGCGGAAATGAGAAGTAAATATTTATTCCTCTTGTAGGAAGCAAGTTTCATCCATTCTATTTCTACCTTTATTTTTAACTTAAATTATAGTAACCATTTCATTTTAACCATTACTTAATTTCAATATAAAATTTCATTATATTCATTTTCTATAAGGAAGGAGAATCAAACGCAATACAAGACCCTCGGACCATTTGAATGTAGTAATTGAAGAAAAAGGAAGACGATCAAGTATGGCAGATGCCAAAGGAAGAGTCCATCGAGCACAGGAAAGAATACTTCCGGAGAAACACGAAGTCCAGGACTCCAGAGCTAAGGTTAGTCGAACTTGGAAAAGAGTCCTTTAAGAAACTCCTATTACTATAAGATTGGAGTTTGGTTTAAGCAAACAAAACTCTCTGTGCTTCATCCTGATGAAACAGAAGTTTGAAGATGTTCTGTACTGTAACTCAACATCCTATTCCAAGAGGTGTCAATTAAAGACTTCTCTATAGTATAAGAGACTAATTTCTAGGCCTGAATAAACAAACTGTGCGTAATATGACGTATTCCCAACAGATGCATGCATGTGAAACTAGTGTGTGTTAGTTTTAGATATGACGTATGCCCCGACTACATACATGTAAAGTCAACATTTGTGATACTTGTACTACGGTCAGAGTCTTAGACTGTGCTTTGAGGGTTGTATTAAACCACTTACCTATGTTAGGTCTAATCAAAATACCATAAATTTTAGAATTATTCATGATAATAAAGATATGTTTTATAAGACGCTTAATATTTTTCTAAGTACACAATATGAGATTAGTATATTTTCTTAACAATCTCTAACTTGTGCATTACACATTTAGACAACATTTTTACTCTAGGTTATAAGGCGGTATTGACTCCAAGATCTTTCTGTCAAGTCAATTATTCTCAAACGTTGTTTTGATAGAGACACAACATCCACGATTTGGTACTTTACCTTTCTCCTGCAAACTTTTGTCTAGCTCAAGATTTCATAACATCCATGATTTCTTTAATACTTTACTTTTCTCCTGTGAGCATTTTATCTAGCCCAAGATTTTATCATAAGCCTTAATATTATTTGTTAGCTTCGAGATCCACTGGAGATCTTCCTTGAGGGTCGCCCAAGAGTAACAAACCGCAAACTCATCACATGTCTATTGAAAACACCATTGATTTTAGAAGTATTCATGATATACTAAGGGTAAGCCTTATAAAACTCTCAATATTTTTTCAAGTATACAACGTAAGATTTGCACAATTTCTTAACAACTTCTATATCCCTCGATATTTTCTCAAATACATGATGAGGAATTCATGAATTTTCTCAACAGCTTCATCTCCATATGACCTTAATGTTGATCTATGATTAGTAGCTATTACTATGAGAAATCAGTGTCATTGTTCAGCCGTATCCGCGCAAGGAGTCACGCTACCAAAGACCCAAGAGCTAGGCGTTGGATCTGACTCTTGTTAAGACCTGAGAGCCGTTGAATCCAGCTCACATGGTCAGACAGTAAAACCACTGCAGTCTAGACTATGAGAAAAGTGTGGAGTAAAATGACAGGATGCGCATGGAAAGCCAGCAAATGCAAGAACGTTTAGTGTTTCCATATCATCCTCATCCTCAATGACTGAAATTCTCCACCACTATTTCATCTCCTTTTAATTTCCTTAATCTCAATGTAAGAGTATGAATGAACTAGAAAAACGATCTTAAACTGCCATCCGATCTAATAAGGGGTCACAGATAATAAGTTGTCAATCTTCTCAAAATACTAAACAAGGTTGTATGTTCGCTTAAAACAATCAGTTTTGATTTGATTTGTTTTTGAAGGCTATGTATGCCCCTGCAAAAATGTATGCTTTTTGGTATGGTTGAAAGTGCGTCAGTGTGAAGGCTATGTATGCCCTTGCAAAACTAGTTTTTATATATGCTCCTGCAAAACAGTATGAAGGCTATGCACGCTCCTACAAAACATGTCCCATTTTTTGTCTCATCTTACGTTTTAATTCAATCTAATGGTTATATTTTATTGAAGTTTATTGATTATAACTATTAACTGTAAATTCTAGATAAATATATGAATTTAAAATTGAATTGGGACAAAAGATGAAACAGATAATGAGAAAAATGATTTGAATTATATTTCTACCTTGATCTCCGACAATATTTTTACATTGTTTTTCATGTTAAACATTGAGAAGTATGCATAAATAGTACTCCATCCGTCCTGAAAACGATAGCCTAAGTTTTTGACATTTTTCAAGCACAAATTTTAAGACACTTCAAAAATACATATTTTAAAAATGTAATAAATATATAATGCGTAATTAATATATTTTTAAAGAAATTTAAAGTCTGTACTAGAAAATTATCAGAAATTTAGGTCATCATTTTTAGGACAGAAAGATTATTATCTTAATTAGGAAATTTCTTTCCTATTCTGGAAAATACATAGCTGTTATAGAAACGTGAACTGAAGTTAAAATTAAAAATCTCAACAAACTTAGAGTTGTTTTCCTTTCCCTTCATTTCCATGTTCCAAGCATACCTTTAGGGACACAAGATGGTAACTGAATGTAGTAGCTTTTAATAGTCATCAGTTATTGTTGGTTCTAGTCACCAACTCTTAACTCCCTAATTTGCTTAAGTAACCAACTACCCACATTAATGAGTAACCTCTCCTCCTTCTAGCGACTAATCACACACATTAACGAATAACCTCTATGCTTTATAGTGAGTACTCACATATTTAGTTGTAGCCGTAACAGATTAAGGATGATAACTTCGGTCCTTGGAAAAAATTGGACAATTATATTGCATTTGGTTCCCTATTATGTAGATAATAAGAATGAAATGAGATTTACATTGAAAAAGTATGGGTGTTGGAATGAAATGTATTAATTTTAGTTGAAAATAAAAAGAACGTGGAAATAAGAAATGAATGTTTATTTTTTTTAGAAGAGATGAGTTTCATCAATTCTATTCTCAACCTCATTTTCCACTTAAATTTTAGTATTAATTAAACATTTCATTCCAAAACCCATTATTTTTCAATGTAAATTTCATTACACTCCTATTACATACGTAATGGAAAACCAAATGCAACATCACAGTTTTAACAAGAAACTATTGATTAGGACAAGCTCCGAATGAGTTTACTTCTACAGTTATATATTTTGAATGTATATGTTTCTGCCATAAATACATACAGTAGTTATCACACCATACCACACCATTCAAATGTTAAATAATGAAACGATGATATATCTGAAGGAAATATAAATTAATGGAGAGATTTTTGCTAACCTGTGGCCAAGGGAAAGATAAGAGGATTGGATGTCTCTGAAAATTACGAAAGGAAGAAATAGGTTACCCTAATAGGCAGAACAGAAAAGAAAGAGTAATAGTCGAGCACAATTAAAAAGGCATAAAAGTGTAGTTCTGGTCTTTTCCATAGCTAATAATCTATAATGTTTGTGTGTGTTTATATAACTGAAGGAAGAATTTGATCCTTCACATGTGGTGCCCTGTATAGTAGACATATACAACAGATTCGGGTTCTAAAACTATCTTCACATACACATCTCTCTACGTGTTAATGTTCTCTGGCAGTTATATATCTAAAGACTGCACATTCTGAAATATTAATGCTTAGCAAACTAGGGTCCTGACCAATGATGATTCAAGACTAGTACTCTCTGATCATCTGTGAAAGTGTCCGTTGGTCTAGTGCTTGTGTTCTTCTTAATTTTCAACCATCATTTGAGAAAATATGTCCCATCACAAATTTACTTATTGGTTTTAAGGTATCAAAAACTGGGACGGAGTGCAATTAAGTTTGTCCAAATTTAATAGACAAATTAGACGTGAGCAATCTTCTCTCATTTTTAATTAATAGATCAAGAACTTGTTAATTTTTAAGTTGAAAAGTTGTTATAGACTTATGAGAAGTCGTTAGATAAAATCATGCCTGTTGAAATTGTGGCATTTCATTAGATCTTTATTTAATTTGATATTGTGATTTCTAAATATGAATTTGTATCTAATAAATTTGACAACTGCATATAAGCCAAGTTGGTTGGTGAGGATTTTATAATTTAAATATAAACCACATAACTATATGTTTTCTTCAAATATAAATCATATAATTTACTTGAAATACGTATTGTGACATTTTTTTCAAAACAATATTTTTGACTTATGACATTCTTTTAAGGATGGAAGAAGTAGCTAATAATGATTTCATGACTAAAAAAACAACGGATAAGCAATAATTCTGGTGAGCAAAGGGCTAGTTAATGAATATACCTTTCTCCTGAGGTGGACAACTAGTAAGATTGAAATCTGAATCATTGCAAAGGCATGTTTCATCGGAGGTATTTGAGCCAGAACAACAAATTTCACCGGACTTCTCACATTCGAAGCATGTGGTTTTATCTATCTTTAGTTCCACATCAAATCCCGGCTGCAACACGTCCATCAAACGTGTGAACGACGTTGAAATTGGTACCGAGATTTTAGAGGCGCATAATTTTTCAAGTCCTGGTATCCATTCTGAAGAGTAGATGATATTACTCTCAACCCGTTTTACGTTGCAGTTCCATTTTTCCCTCCAAACTGAAGAAGATGAATTAACGATCAGGTCTTGAAGACAATTGTTGTACAAATAGATATAGGAAACATTATCGTTGTAACCAAACAGGGTGTCGTCCAAGTATATTGTATGTAAGGGCTGATAACAGATATTACTCCATAGATCATTCCATGCCACAATCATTCAAGTATTTGATTTGTCGATCCTAAGTACATGAAAGGCCTGAGTAATGTAGAATGGCAAATCCTTTCGTTTTGCACTTGAGCTCTAACCTTTGAGACCACAGAAACCCGGTCTATCGTCTCCCCAAAAGGGAAACCTAACCCTTTAATATTTTGAGCATGTTGAAAACAGATTGGTCTGGTTTTCCATATAATATATGGGCAAATTAAGCAAGAAGAATATGAAAGTTAAGATGGGATGCAGACAGGATATGGACAACCGGGGGGCAGACGTTCTAGGCTAAGTAAGCACTTAGAACTTACGAGTATAAGTAGATACGATTGATCTCAATCCTAGTATGCTTTGAATCAACAAAGGAAGTTACTCTTTCAAAAAAAAAAACAAAAAAAAAAGACAAAAAAACAATTGGAAGTTACCTAACAGAAGAATTCTTTCATATATATCAGATTAAGAATTTGAGTGGACTTAGCTTCTCTTTAGTAGCCTGTTGAGAAGAGTTGCTGGCATACCTGTTTAAGAAATAACCATTTTCTTTCCTTCCGTTCTATTAGTTGTCAATTACCACTCGATGGACTAAAATATTCCATGTTAACAACCCAGTAATATTTATGTGCTTGGCTCCCATCCATTACATATTTTTGTAAATTTTATCTAATACATAAAATATTTATATTTTTTGATGAAATAATTAAAATTAAAGTCTATCATTATATTGATACTATTGAGTTATATCATTGATCCAAAATTAGAACTAATCGGATAATTTTTCAACATTTGATGAATATATGTATTTTTGATTAAAGTTTTTGGTGAGTTATTCTTTTTAAAGTTTTTAGCAATAAAAGTATTTTTGATTATTTTTTTATTTTTTTATTTTTTTTTATTTTTTTTTGTGGGTAGAATTGGTCTCAATATCTCAATGGAAGACAATAAGACAAATAACTAGTGTATTGCATGAAATTGGAGGGCATGTGGGAAGTAAGTCAAATCCAATATTTAGTATATACTATCATCGTCTAAGAAATATTGCAACATTGGACATTTCACAGATATTGAAAAATGTGTTTAACTATAAAAAAAATTATCTAAATTTCCGTTGTTGTTGTACTTTTAGATAGTGAATTAGTGGTTAGATTATTAGTCATAATGATAAAGTAAAAAAATTTTGAGAATTTATTTGACTAAACTTTCATAAAATGAAAATGTTGCAATATTTTTGGGGATTTCCAAAGAATAAAATTGTTCCAACCTTCTGGGACGGAGGAAGTATAATTTTTAAACAAATCCAGTGGAAAGAATTATTTTCTTAAAAAAGAAATTTGTAAGGTATCATTTGAGTTATGTACGATCGGTTATCTAGTATACGTGAAGTTGATATGAATCTTAGAGCTTTTTTAGCTTACGCTTTTGATTCAAGATGTGTTTAAAAAATTATATTATGGTCCATCTTGGATTCTCCATGCTCCCCAAAAAATTGGTATCATAATCATGGTTTCAATCATGTTAGCTAGAGATGTTTCAAAAAGTGTTGGTACATGGTATTTAGTGGAAAGAAAATCAAGATAATAAGAATAGTTAATGTGATGGAGTTTTGTGAATGAGAGTTCAATGAACCATGTGAATGAGAGTTCAATGAACCATGTAAGAACAAAGGTATTCTCAGACATCATACAGTTAAGATTACACCATAATATAATAGAGTTGTAGTGCACTTGAATAGAATTTTGTAAGAAGACACTAGATGGATGTGATCTAATGTAGGTTTTGGGCAAGAAGCATTGGGTTGAAATAATGAATATATATAGCTTGCCATTTGGTGAATCATTATGTTTTGCACGAATATTCATTTTAAAGACTCCCAACAAAGCTTTGTTAAGTAAACATGATGATTTTCATCTCTTAGGTTGTTTGATTGTCTTGTCTATGCACATATTAATGAAGGCAAATTTAAGCCTTGAGGCAAGAAATGCATCTTTCTAGATTAGCATATGGTGTGAAAGATTATAGGTTATGATGTGTTAATCCATAATCTCCTAAATTTCTTATTAGGAAAGATGCTAATTTTGATCAGTTTGCGATGCTTCAATATGAGAAGGAGAGTATCAGACAAAGAATGGACTTTGAAGTAACTCCAGTCCAAATGCCTATTATTATCGACGAGAATACTAAACTAGAAAAGCTAGTGGAAGAACAATACACACAGTTTTGTCAGAAATTGACTAAAGAGGACAATATGATAACAACATAGATATCCAAATTTTGTTGCTTATGCATTATGATTTAGTAAGGTATAATGAGTCCATGACATGTAAAGAAGTTGTTTCTGTGACACCCCCAAATCTGGGCATCCACGTCCCGACTTGGGTTGCCAATTTATTATTAATACAATAACTTACAAATACACATGTCATAAAAGATATAACTGAAAATACAAATAAATATTATACAGCTCTCTCTACACATTTTATTCTTTTAATAAATACTACGCAGCGGAAACATCTAAGCATCTGGACCTCTAGTTCATTCCCCCCAATAATCCCGCTATCAGTTATCTGCACCTGAAAAGAATATAAAGCAAAGGAGTGAGCTCAAATAGCTCAGTAAGGAACACCACAACTAAGGATAACTTGAACAATAAAGTTATTCTTAGTCTTATAAGTCAACAGATCGAGTGTAAATGAGAACATAGACATATGAAATACTGTCAAATGTAACTGCATGAGAAAAAAAATATGATAACAAGGCAGTTATGAATGTCTAGTTTCTCGATTCTTTAAACCTTCATCAGGGTATCACTACTGACCATGCCAGCATATGTGACTTTACGACACAAGTAAACATCACCAATACCACACGTCTTTGCCCCCGGCCAAAGATAATCATAATTTAACAATTTTGCCACACAAGCCATAATATAATATCCGTACGCCCTTGCCACTCAAGCTAAGGCACCCATAATCAATTATGAATCTAAAGATTTCACAAATAATTAAAATATGACTTTCAACTTTTGTAACAAAAGTAGCCAAATATTATCAAGATAGAATCAATGAGTTTAGGAATTATTGTTACTCAAAGAGTAGTAACAATATATCGGCAGTCAAA
>JAUMHB010059545.1:1486-14924 GCA_032359685.1 Pittosporum tobira
AGATTAGGATTTTTTTTATATTAGTTATATAAGGAGATTAATGTATATTGTTTCTACTTAGTTTTTAGAATATAGTTGTATCAAGGGCACAATAATTTTTTCTTATTAAGATTTTCATGTAAAATTTTTGTGTGATTGTTCTCATTTGATTTTCTCTATGTTATACTTATTATGTTGCATTGTTAATTGCTAATAATTTAAAAATTTTTGCTCCCACAATAAGAATTCTATTGTTATTGATTGTATTAGTATGAAATAACATAGTATTATCAAGTTTACTATTACAATAATATTATTATGTCTCATGTCACTGTTATTAAATTATCCTCTCATATTATTTTTATGAATAAATATGAATGAAAATTATATCTTCAATATTTGATTTTTTTTTAAATGAGAATCTTTTCGTTGAAAGGAATTGTGAGATCCACTCGTCTAAATTTGTACGTTTCTTCTGGCAACCAAATTGTATTAGCCAACTCGACCAAAATCAAAATCAGAAAGACAACTTTTTAAACTACAATATTAATTATATGACTAGTTCCGAAGATAATACTTCGAAGTAATACGGGTGAGAAGTTGAACTAACAATGCACATATCTTCTCACCAACTTACCCTAATAGTCTGACCATTCTTCACATCCACCATCTATATAAACCTAATCAAACCAACAGCAATTCATATAAACCATTCAAGCTTAAAACCCTCGTACAGCTTCTTCTTATTTACTACTCTTTAACAATGGCTCGTTCTCACCATCCTTCATTTCTCTTGGTGCTTTTGGTTGTCTCTGTATCATCAATGCATGGCGGTAAAATAGTGGCAGAAGCACGCCGCCTTTTGGAGACGACATTGCCCGAGCTTCCAATACCTAAGTTGCCTGAGCTGCCACCATTGCCCAAGCCCGAGATTCCAGAATTGCCCAAGCCCGAGATTCCAGATTTGCCAAAGCCCGAGCTTCCAGTTCTGCCAAAGCCCGAGATTCCGGTTTTGCCAAAGCCTAAGCTTCCTACTTTGTCCAAGGCTGAGGTTCCTACTTTGCCAAAGCCCGAACTTCCGGTTTTGCCCAAGCCTGAGCTTCCTACTTTGCCAAAGCCCGAGCTTCCGGTTTTGCCAAAGCCCGAGATTCCAGTTTTGCCAAAGCCTGAGCTTCCGGTTTTGCCAAAGCCTGAGCTTCCGGTTTTGCCAAAACCTGAGCTGCCGCATCTGCCTGAAGTTCCTGAGCTTCCAAAGCCCACATTACCAACTAAGCCCGAGTCTCCATGAATGTTTCCTCTGTGCAGTTTCATTTAATTACACTTCTTCTTGAAGTGAACTTTTAGTATGACGTGCGTGGCCGGGAGAGCAGAGCTCAGTTTGTGAATTATTTCTTTTTTAAAATAACAGAGGATTCAAGCAATTCATATTGCTTACAGAATCCCAGTGGTTGTTTATGATTGTTGTTTCGAGTCTTTTTATTATTTTATTCTATTTTATGGTTACATGTAATACTTAAAAGTTTTATGTGTGACTCAATCAGTGTTTTAAAAATTTCGGTCTAAATCTGTCTCTGTGTTAGACAATATTCTATTGCTTAGATCAATTTGACGCTTATAACCAGTAACTCTTTGTTTAGGTGTTAGACCCTTTCGCCAAATGCCTAAATCAGCCTACAAATTTTTAAAACACTAAATTTAATATTGTCTATTTTATATGTTACAATTATCGGATCCACTTTTTCCTCTCGAAGACTACTTCCTGGGAGTTCTTTCCATGGTAAGAATACAAAATACCCATGCAACCAGTGAAAAGGGTAAAAAATGAAATGGGACACAAGGGGTTCGGCGGAGCAAAATGGAAGAAATTTAAAGTAAAAATTGGAAAATAATAAGAGACTTGAATTTGAAGAAACTCACATCTGAAATATTGTCTTTGACTTTTGGGTTTAAGCTTCTATTTTTCTGTTCGCAGATTGTTTACACTAATATTACCAAATATCTCGTGGAATGATATGATCCCTCACAGGTCATAAATGATCAGCTTCCAAGTAAAATTTACAAAAATACTTTATACTTGCCTGTACAGAAAAAATAAAAAATAGTCTAGTCTAACGTACTGTTGAAAACAAAGATTGTTCCATATATACAAACTTTCATCACAATTTAAATGACAAAAATTTGAGTGACACATAGTTTAATAAAATAATGCTTCAAGTAATAAAAAAATGTTTGTTATTAAATTTACTTTTATTAAGTACTCACTCTATCTCAAATTAATTGTCTAATTTATCTTCTTTTAGTTAAATTGATTGTTTTAAAATTTATTTTTATACTCTTTTTTTTTAAAATTATAAATAGAGTGAATATAGTCATTAAAAATTATATACAATTTACCACAAACTCTAATTTTTGTAATTGAGAAAACATATCTATATATTTTTAACTTTTATTTTCAAAAATGTTAATTTTGACAAAAAAAAAGTCAAAAATGAGCTTTTATTTCGAAATAGAATGAGTATGAATTATGATATTTAAATTTAAATTGGGAGTAGGGTATTTTGTATTAAGAAGCACGTAAATCAACTGACACGGAATTGTTCTAACTTAACTAGAGGTCTCGAATTCGAGTCACGGTTTGGAGTGGTTGTATACTTAATGGCACTATTTATTTATTTTTAGATTTGTGAAACTTCAATTTAAAAATAAATGCTTTAATTGTTAGGTTAATTTAAGTTAAAATTATATTTTGTACGTCTAACTTTGTCATCTTTTCGTTTCACAATGAAAATTTGTCATTTAATAAGTCTCTGAGTCTGCCTCGTCACCTACAAAACGACGGGCTCTCCTGTCAGCTTAAGCCAACTGAATGGTCAAATGGATTTTGATAGAAATTCCACACTTTCTTTCGAAATCCATCTTTCATTCAAAACCGCCAAAACCAACCATATGGCGCCAACAGGCCACAGCTCTCTCTCTCTCTCTCTCTCTCTCTCTATATATATATATATATATATATATGGGTATAAATACAGACACATACACAATTTCACATATCTGCAACTGAGAGCAATGTCACCAACGGCAGCAATGCTCATTCTTGGCCACCACACCCGACCAACTCGACAGCCATCTCAGGCGAAGGCCTCCTCAGCTGTGAAGCGGGTTCTGGATCACATCCCCATCTTCAAACAAACTTCTGAAATACGGACTCTATCTCCCGACTCTGACTTATTAAAGAAAAGGTTTCGCGAGGTTCTTGAACTCGGCTGCTGGTAATCTTTATTACTCCGTATTTTATTTTTTGGGTTCCAAGGACGGCAGCCGGTAATCCAACACCACGTTTGGTTCTTGACTGTACATATTAACATTTTAGGTGCAGTTCTACCGGTACTTCCATTCACGTGTAAATTTGTATTTTAGTATTAATGAGAATTTAATTTTAATTTTTCTTGTTTATGAAATTATTTTGTATTTTTTTGCGCAAATGGGCTATTTCTGTGAAGAGAGTATATTTTTAGTTAAAAATTGAAACGGGAAGAAAGGAAACTAAAAGATGAAGAATCACGTGATTGCCTATTATGGATCTTCAGCACTATCCGTTTCAATCTTTGCTATTCAGTATACTGATAATCGCACTGGACTACTGGAGTGCAAGAAAATAAAAGGAAATGATCAAAACACAAGCTGAAAAAATTATTTCAACGGGAACATAAATTGTGCGCCCATCCTATCTTTAGAAATGGTCAGCATTCCAATACCTTCTGACCCTTAAACGAATTACACATAAAAGGACAAAAAGTACAACTTTGTAATTAAATGTCATCTCATGGAAAATCGTTTTCAAGTTGACAATTTGATGCAAATGAATTTTGTAGACAAATACTGTAGATATTACCGGGCCTTGTGACAAAGAGATGAATAAACACACGTATGCATGCGCATCAAGAACCAACATCTGAAGCGTCATATTGCATTTAGACAAGTGAAAGTTCTCCAGAAGGAACAGATCTCTTTACAAGCTTAGCCCAGGACTCATTAGTCTCAGTGATCACCTTAAGTGCATAATCCTGTTTATTGCAAAGTAGATTTCAAGGAGAAGGAACATGGTTGGAAATAATTGAACTCCGTAAGCAAAGAAAACTGAATTATCATTGGAATCATTTCATAAAACCTGGAATTAATTTAATGAACAAGGTAATTCAATTATATACCTTATTCGCCGCTTTGTTTCCGAGACCGAACTTGTTGGCAGGTTTTCCGTCAGGGATTTTGTAATCTCTAAACCAGTCCCTGATTGCAGTAAGAGTGCCCTGAAGTAAATTGCCCGCATGAGACAACAATTCGCAAACAAGTATATGAGAATTTTGAAATTTAAGCAGCCTATGTTAACTACATTACCTTATCAAAGGAAATTTATTAATGGCTAATTGAACCCATCTGATGTCTAAATGTGTCCAAGAAGTTTAATGTGCGTAAAGAAGCCAGATGAGAATCAATTCAGATGGATAGAAAAATATATTACGTACATGAGATCACTAAGAAGATTACTATAAATACTGTCATTTTTTCCCTTGAAATGTTTTTGTATAAAGATTATTTAATAAGCACCCAGTTCCACAAAAATGACCCATTAGGTAGCAGAGATGCCATTACATTATATTCTCAAATTTACCATTACAGTCCCATAATCATCACATCACTGATAAACTAAACACTCACTATACTTGAGGATAAACAATGAACAACATATATTCTTAAAGTCTGTAAATTTTGTAAATCGGACTGTTATTGTGGAAAAAGGAGTATTAATTATGTTACTTAATTTTCTTTTCAGTGGAATATTTTACGTATGAAGAAGCCCTTAGCGGATGACAATCCTGCACCTGCTACTGATTCTGCTCCTTCTTCAGTCACCCAGTTTAATATTCGATATTAAGTAGTCCTTTAGTGTTTAAAAAATGGATTGAGATTATACACAAATTACTACCATGTTTCCCATACAACTAAATTCAGTATGAAATTTGCTTGACCATAAAGAATTGACCAAATTAATTTTAGACTGGACAAAAACATACCGGGAAATGCTTCTCAACGTCATCAACATCATTAACAAGCGAAGCTCTCGGGTCATCCAAAGAAATTGCAACAATTTTCCAGTCAAGTTCTCCCTCATCAATCATAGCTAAAGCACCTAAAGGCTTGACCTTCAAAATTTGACCAATTTTTCCACGACTTTCACCAATCTCAACGACATCAACTGTAAATTACAGGAGCCACCAGATAACCAAAACTTACATGTCAGCCTGTGTGAGTTGGATTATAATATCACATAGGATTAGCAAAAGGGGTGAAACAAATCATTGTATACCTGGATCATTATCTCCGAATGCCCCATCAACTTCAGAGTTTGCCAATGATGGATCTTCCCATGTTTGTGGAAGCAAACCGTAATTCCAATTTATATTGTACCTGGAAAAGAGGAAAAAACAGATCCTCTTAAGGTGGAATTATATACATATAACACACACACATTACAAAAATAAATTTGATCAGCATATCTTACGGATAATATCGAAGTTTTCCTTTCTTTGTATCTTGTTTGATGGGAGTGAATGGCTCATCGGTAGCAACCTCCATCTTTGCACTTGATTCTTTTGGGATTTCGACAATAAAATTGAAAACACCATCACCCAAGTTCAGTGGTATATTATGCCAAGGAGAGACCTGTACAGTAAGCAATAATTGGTTTAAGTATCGTTTCGACGGTCAATTACCAAAAACAAGGCAACACTTAATCCAAATGGTAGACAAATCAGAGTCAAAGACACATTAACAGTAAAAGCCATCAGAGAAAATGATATCCATAAAATTTAATTAGGCTCTCCCACTTAAAATCAATACTTTCTGCACCTAAAAAAAAGTCTAAAGCATTGCTCCATTGCTTATTCAAATATATTGAAACAATACAAGAAAAATATTCACTTTTCCACTACTTAGGTTTGCAGTTCAAGTATAAGACATGAAATGTATAACCTATTCTTACACTTCTTTGGCAACCTAGCACCTACAATGATAAAACATACAAAATCCCATTTTCGTCCGAAAATCTCTTACTACAATCGCAGAACGATACAAAATCCCTCATTTTTCATTTCAAAATATTGGGCCACACATCAAAACTAGTTCCATCCCAACAACTAAATCCGACTCAACTACAATCAGGTTTGTAATATAAAACGAAAAGAAAAAAGTAAAAACCCACACAAATCCTAATTCACAATTCCTCATGTCAAATTCATCCCCAGCTGTCAACAGTAGTTCAATTTCCATAACTCAATCCATTCAACTAAATTAAATAATAAAATAATGAATCTTAGACCTATATAATAATTAAATACCACAAACTGGAAAACAATTGTATAGGAAAAATCTCTTTAATCAATTCCAATAATCAAACACCACACAATTACCTTTCTCCATTTCCTTCAATTAAAATTATAGTCCGTGGACAAAAACTAATTCCACTTCTATAACTCAATCGATTCAACTAAAATCCAATACCAAAAGAACCCATTTCAAACCTATTCTGCCAATCAATACACAACCTCAAACTTTTATCTTTCTTCATTATCTCGGAAATCCAACAAAACCCATGTTCCAAAACTAATTCCACTTCCATAAGTCAATCAATTCAACCTTTCAACTAAAATCTAATAGCAAATAACCCCATTTCGGACCTATTGTGCAAATTAATTGACTAACCCGAACTTTTCCCTTTCTTCATTTCTCAACAACCAAAAAAAAAAAACCATTATAAGTAAAGCACAAATGCGACAAATAACAAGAAAAAAATAACTCAAAAAGATTGAACCTTTTTGCCTGAATTGTCAAGAAAGAAGACCCGATAATCAAGGGTTTCGGGTTGCCCTTCTTCTTGAATCTGAACATCGGGTTTGTAAAGAGCTCTGCAAGTGAACAATCTCTTCTTGTTGGATGCTAATAATAACCTTCCGTTCTTGTTATTGAAGCAAAGACTAAGACTTTGTTGAGGCCTTAGTAATGGCCCCTTGAACAAGAAAGATGATGTGGCAGCGCTGCTTACTGATGCTATCACTCTAGTGGCCGCCATTTTCTGATTTCTTCGGTTCCTGGTTTGTTGGTTGGTGATAAAGAGAGACCGGATGGATGGATCACTCACAGTATCACGTGCAAGTACAGACCACCGAGGCAATGGACATGAATTGTGTGATTCGGTGAAAAATAAAGTTATACAAAAATTCAAATTCAAACTTTGGTTTACAAAAAATTATGTCGTTTGACAATAATTTCAATTGATTCCATGCTTTAATATAATTGAATTATGTCATTAATATACTTCCTCCCTCCTACAAATTTTAGTAATTTTTTAAATGTGTAACATAAATTTTAAGGTGGATAAATTATATATTAAAATATTACATTTCAAAAATATTTTTAATCAAATAAATATATTACATATAGGTTTATCAAATTTATAAATAAACATAGAAGTATAATATTTATATGTAGTTTTGAAATATCTTAAAATTCATTTCTCACAATTAAAAATATTTATAAAAAATATGAAAGGAATGAGTAAAATTTGTTATGAGCCTATATTTTACATGTACTCAAATGCAATGTATCATAATTGAGAAAATTGTAGATTTAGTTTAATACAAGAAAAACGTGTAAAATATTTTATGAGAAAATAGTTTATAAAAAAATGGTTTATTTTATAATGTTTGATAGTCAAGCTAAATATGAAACTAAAAATGTATTTTTATATTTATTTTTCAAAAGAAATTAACAATTATGTTATTTTAAATTAATATAAGTATATTTTAGTTTTTTTAATAAGATAAAACTAAGTTCTTATAATAAAAATTTAAATTTATTTGTATGTATGTAAAAACTTTTAATACAATGATATAATAATAATAATGTTCATAAGAAAATTTTTAATAAAATAGTAATTTTAAAGATTTTTAAGAATAAAAAAATTTAAAATTTAGGAAATATATGTGTATATATAATTCTATATGAAAATATTAATTATGCATAAATTGTGAAAATAAAAATAAATTTATTTATTTTAAAAATAAAATAAATAAAAATATGATAAAAGTGATTAAATAAAGTGTTATAAAAAAATGACATAAAAAGACAACACTCGGACTACTTTCCTAAAAATAACTTACGAATTTAAATCCGTAAGTCGTTTTCTTAAAATAACAAACAAATTTGCAGTTGACCGGATGACATACAAAACACATAAAAATCTAGAAAATGTTGTCCCTATAACAAACGAAACCGTAAATTGTATGAGTTATCATTTTACATGATTTACCAACATAAAAGAATATAATTTTTTTTGAGTCATAAATAAACAGACACTAGATATAGAAGAAGCTAGAAAAAATTGATTAATTAGTGAATGTATAACATAAAATATTTCCAATTATTTATATTTTTAATATTCAAAAGATAGATAAGGATGGTTATTGGCTAACATTAACTATTAATTTGAATTTATAAAGTATCATTATCATATAATTTCATCGATTTAACTTGTCTATTAAGATTATCCATAAATAAAAATAAAAAAAAATTAAATCATTAATTTATAGTAGGATTTATATGACTGATCAATTAATTTATAATAACGAATGGAGCAATAATGCAGGCACTCTGTTGCCTGGAATATATGGCAGCTACCGAATCCCCGCTAAATATGGAGGAAATTTTTCTTGACGGGGACATTTTAATCGGGTGTTTTCTAATTGGCCTCAAAAAAGAACAGCTGGAACTTTTTTGGTGGCGTGGGTTTCCATTGGAAGCCTTGAATTTCTTGGGAGGTGGACGAAGTCCAACAAGTCTATATAAAAACACATAATTAGATTAGGTAGCACAAAAAGATTGTTAATTTTAGCAATTTATTCTTATCAAAAAGCTGCCCACTTTGGTTTATTTGCCAATTTTTGAGTTCACATGTCCGACGGTAACTGTTTTAAAAAATATCGTTTACTTTTAATTAATTTTTTAAATAATTTAAAAAAAATTATTGTCTAAATAATTTAAATATTTAAAATTAATTAATTATCATTTAAAACCGATTTTTAAAATAGTATACCATTATTCATTACTGTCTTTTCATAGATTTGAACATAATATGAAAACATACTTATTACTTTTTGTGAACAGGCATGTTAGTCAAATGTTCTCGGCCAGTTCACGTCAACATCCCGTGTGTAGAGAAAGAGACTCGACTATAAAAGTTGATGCAGAGTCTTCGAAATTAAGGGACAGGAAAGTATTACTCGGGCCATATTACAGAAGGGTAAGCTTTCACTTTCTCTATCTTTCAAGAAAGTCTTCAACTTTCATGGTGAATTTGTTGTGCTTCTTGAATTGTTAGTGGCCTCAATCTTGAAATTGAGAAAACAAAAATGGCAGCTGAAAGTTTTTGATTCAACTGGGTTTTGAGTGATTATTTTTGTACTTTCCAAATTTGGCATGATTAAAAATGGCGCTACGTGTTTGTTAAAATGCCTTGTCGAGCTGTTTTTGATGAACTTCTTCTACAGACTCTTCAACTAAGCTTATGGAAATCTCACACACCAGAAGTTTTCCTGAATTGGTAAGACTATTCTGCAAACTATGATTTTATTTGTTTGTATTTTTTTCTTTTACTACTATTGTGAAAGCTAGTATTCTGAACAGTTCATTCAAATTGATATCTGGGTTCACATTGGCAAAAGGTTTCACATTAGGTGTATTGATAGCAAAATTCAATTTTTTTTTCAGGGGCATTCTTCGGTATGAATAATGTGGATTGTAAATGTAAAACAAATCATTACACCTTTATTAGGCATTAATAAAGTAACATTGGAAGATATCTGTGAACTTCTCACTAACAGCATATAGGAGTTTTTCCTTGTAAAATAATAGCTTGAGAATTTATTTATTTATTTGGGTGTAATCATTTCTGTGTTATGTAGGGCATGGAGGATCCTTTTTTCAATATCCAATGGCCAATGAATTCTTTTGATGAACTTGGCTTGCTAGCAGCTGCATTTGGAGAGAACTTACACCAAAGTTTCTCTCAACCCTTGTATGACAACAAACCATCACTTGAAGCACCTTGCACCGTCACGGAGAGGCCGATGAAACAGGTCAAAACCAACAGTTGGGGTTCAGAAACAAGTCAAACAACTGATCATACATCAAACACACAAGCTACTTATTCCAATTACAGTAACCAACTTGGTGTTACAAATCCTAAGAAGGAGGTGTTGCCTTATAAAAATACAACTATTGTACCTGATGATATTTTGGGCTCCCAATTTTCATTCGAGAACCAAAATTATGTTCTTAAATCTTCTCAAGTTACTAAGAGGATCAGTACAAGTGCTCGGCTTCCTCAAGCTCAAGATCACATCATGGCCGAGAGGAAGAGGCGAGAAAAACTCAGCCAGAGGTTCATAGCCCTCTCTGCTCTAGTCCCTGGCCTCAAGAAGGTACGAGTTTCTTTATTGAGATTTATGCCCTTCACTTTTAATTGAACTTTCTGAGAGGGTGTCGTTTGCAGACATACTCAATACCAAGTTTGTGTATATACATCTGTCTTGAAAAGATGGAGCCCTTTCTTTAGCTTTTGACATGAATTTTACAAAGTCCCAAAAGGATATTTACCACAAATACTCAAAAACAAAGGAGAATGTCCTTGCAAACCGGAAGAAGTATTATGTAATAATTTACTTATAGAGTTATAGGCAATGATTTTCGTTGTTGTCTCCCTCTCACGTATTCTCTTATGCAGCACTTTCTTGGTGCTCTCTTCATGTTTTTGGTTATCGTTATGGTATTCTTCATGAAAAAGAATTTCTTTTAATATTTCACACTATTCTATTATATGAAGACCATGAATTCTGTAAAATTTTCCCTTCTTTTTTATTCTTCTCTAGTTATAATCTAGTTTTGCAGAAAAAATTCTTGTGATTTTGTCTCAAATTCTGTACTTTTCAATATTATAAACAGATGGATAAGGCTTCTGTCCTTGGAGATGCTATCAAGTACTTGAAACAACTCCAAGACCGAGTGAAGACCCTCGAGGAGCAAATTCGGAGGAAGTCAACGGAATCTGTGGTCTATGTGAAGAAATACGAGCTCTTGTCTGATGATGACAAGTCTTCCTCAGATGAACACTACTCTGGCATTCCTGCTCATAAGCCGCTACCAGAAATTGAAGCAAGATTTTCTGATAAAGATGTTCTAATAAGAATTCATTGTGAGAAAAAGAAAGGAGTCATAGAGAAAACAGTTGCTGAAATTGAGAAGTTCCAGCTATTAGTCATCAATAGCACTGCCATGACTTTTGGGACATCTGCTCTTGACATAACCATTATCGCTCAGGTAATTTCATATTAAATGTTTAATTGCTCATTGTTTCGTACTAACATAATTTTCTTCTATTCTCTACTGACATGTCTTCCACAAAATTAAAAAATAAAAATAACAAACTGTTTTATATTTTTGTTTCCTGAAAACTTGTTGATACTGTTGTAGATGGATGAAAAGTTCACCATGACAGCAAAGGATCTTGTGAAAAATCTACATACAGCACTTAAACGGCTAATGTGATGAATCTACATCTTTATCTTTCATGTAGTTTGAAGCTCAATTATAAGTCAGTTCTTGAATATCTGTTTTTCCATGTTCACAACAATCGAGGCCTGTCTACACCATTTCATACCATCTTCCTTTAAGCGTATTCTCGATAAGGTTCATTTTGGAGGAGGGTTTTTCTGTAACTTTTTTCGTGGTTAAATTGTTAACCATGTTAATTACCCTTCTGTTGTAAAGTAGTGACCTTACGGCCCAGCTCGCTTTTTTTTATGGGAGACTTGGTGGTTTTTTTGGGTGGATATTGAAGCAGGCTTTGTATCTGTGAATTGTTTGGTTAATGTTTTAGAGTCCTATTGAAATGTTTCCTAGGACTCTTTCTCTGTGTAATTTCGTTTACCTTGTAGCAGTTTGGTTTACATTATTAATGAAATAACATTTGACAATTTTCTCATGAGTACTTGTTTCCGGAAAATGATCTATCCTCTGCCTTAGCATATGACGGGTTTTGTATATAAGCCATCCACTAATTTTTATGAAATTATGGAATGTCATTGTGAGACAATCGGTATACGTCAAGTTAGAGTACATATCTCTGTACTTTTTCAACTTGTTTTTGGCTTATGCAGTGCTATCACTTGTAAACAGAATATACACTTGTTTTTGACAGTATTATTTACGAATTTCAGAACATTCTAAAAGTACAATTGCACATTATATATTTACGTGTTGTATATATAATATAATGTATAAATATATTTTTAAATATTTTAATAATTATCTTGTATAATTCTTTTCAGAAAATTATGAATTACATGCACAACACACTTGTGTGTATGTGTGTGTGTGTGTGTGTGTGTGTGTGTGTGAGAGAGAGAGAGAGAGAGAGAGTTGTAATAATATACCAAAAGGCACAATAAATACAACATCGAAGGGAGTTTGATCACAAATTAAAGAATAATTGTTGAAAAATCAAAATAAATAAAATTACAACATTATTATTTTGATTATAATAATTCACAATCATTATTGGCAGTTGAGAATTTATTATTTTGATTATTTGTTTGTCCTTATGTGGCTTGTATATAAGACAAAATTGAGTCCTACTATGACCTAAGATGTATTAGTAGCTATGAACTTATAATTATGCAGACCTCTTAGGTGTACATATAGGATATGATTAAATATGCATTCCGCATAAATAAAAGGGGACTTTTTCAACTTAGCTAGTAGGTACCATTGAGATTCCGTAGGATTTAAAAATAATCAAATAATCTATCATAGAGTTGAAATTCATAAGCAACGTGATTATGAAATTAGATATCTAGGGTGGAAGGCGGTGTGTGAGTATTAAATTACTAATCCATCGTATGTTTATTTAAAATTATAAATTTTAGAGTAATGATAATATATAAAAGATCTTATAATATTTTTTTAAATATATTATACGAGATATGCATATTTTTTTAATAATTATTTTCTTTCATTAAACATTCAGACAAAATTCATATTACAATTTTAATTTTTTTTTAATTTTAATCACCTGTTCCTAAATTTTGTTTCCACTGAAAAACAATATTTATAGCTCTTTGGCATGCCACCATTTGTTGTGTCATTTGATATCCTCTAAAAATGTAAGACCCTCAATAGATATTAAACCACCGATTACCTCAAGTTTATTTAAAATTATAAATTTTAAATATAATTATAATAATCAATATAAGACTCTTAATATATTTTCAAATATACAACATAAAATACGCATACTTATATATATATATATATATATATATATATATATATATATATATATATT
>JAUMHB010059556.1:0-14923 GCA_032359685.1 Pittosporum tobira
TAAGTCATGAAATTATTTAATAATAAATTGGCAACCCAAGTCGGGGTGTGGAATGGCCCGGATTTGGGGGTGTCACACGTACTTCGTTTAGGGTGAACTTATTAGCTATATTATTTAAATTATTTAGATTTTAGTATTTTTTACCATGCGCAAATTATATGCCCATAAACTTTTATATTTATATAATACTATAGTATTTATAAATAAACATATGTATAAACTTTGATTGACAATTTATTAAACCTAATAATGTAATTAATATTGCTTTTACTAGCCCTAAATTACACTTGTTCATAGTACGTACATGTGTTCGCTTAATATGAAAAACTGATACGTGAACCTACCACGAATTGATACATGAGAATTGATTCTTAGTTTGCTTAATAATTTAGAGAATCCAGTAACCCAAGACTAGAATCATTTTGATTTAAGGAATCCCATTATATTCTATAACTCTTCATGAAAATATGTTAAATAAATATTATACACTTGTTTGATTATACAATAATATTTTAGTGAATTACAACATAATTGCCTTATAAGCGCCAAGTCATTGCCCGAGTAATTTAGCCTCCTTGAGTAAATCATCCCACTTATGATACTTTATTGTACCCTAAATAGTATACATAAGGGGATTTTTATATTCAGTTTATAAAATTTTTATCTTCAATAATGACAACATGGTTTTTACTTAATTTTTAAAAAAAAAAATTATACTTTTACATATATATTTTATTATAATTTTGAATTGTCATCGTCAAATGATTCTGGTTGGAATTCTGTGAGCATTCTCTTTGTATTCGTAGTTGTTATAAAGTTTAAAATTGGACGAAGAAGTATCAAAAAAACTAAGGCTAAAATAGTGTTATATATTTTAGGTGATGAAATGATATACTAAGTCCGTATTAATCCAAATAAGAGCATACCATAATAAATAAATAAGATGTGTTAAAAGCATGGTTGTATATATTTCAATGTCTATTTAAAATGATGCCAAAAATACTTATATAAATAGAAACAACATAATGAATTAATAAAATTATTGCTTACTTTAAAAATCTAAAGTGATTCAATAATATGAGTGAAAATTTGTTGGATGTGATAAATGATTGAGATGTATGTGGAATCCAATAGGTGATAAATTAGGATAAGAAAAATAAAGATAATACATTGTAAGATAAAAAGAAAAGAAAATAGATATTAGAATATGACCCACATAAAAAGAAGTAGAAAATGGTTTAAATACATTTTGAAGCGTTCAAGTATTGAAATTTTAGAGGTTGAACCTCAATTTTTTTTGGCAATTTAAACCCAAATGTCTATGTTTTGTTAGACCTTAAACTTTCTGGTAAAATTTTCTATCGAAATATTCTTTTCAAATGCAAAATTTCTGCCGGAATATTCTTTGGAAAGAATCTTCCGACATAAAATTTTACCGAAAAGTTTAAGTTCTAACAAAACATAGACATTCGGGTTTAAATTGCCAAAAAAAAAAAATTAAGGTTCAACCTCTAAAATTCTAATACTTGAAAGGTTCAAAATGTATTTTAGCCTAGAAAAATAGACTGTAACATAATTTATAAACCTAGAAAAATGGGATAGTTTTAAGTTTTTTAATTTTATTTTAAGTGGGTGTTGAGTTGCAAGTTTATTATACTTGGTAAGTCAATAGTACTACTAGTATTAAGGTATTATACAAATTATGAGGGGGCTCTCTCCCTCCTTAAGTTATACCTAGCATCACTCCTTATTATACCACATAATATATGTTACCATGATAGCCTTAATACTTGTATCTATTTTGCATTACTAACGTTAAACATTCAAAAAGAACTAATATCATCATGATTTGATGAATTTGTTGGGAAAAGATTTCATTCAAACTATGATTGAATTTATCTCAATAAATAATAATGTTAAGAGGTGTTTATGTTTGGTTTGTTATTACGTTTGTATTAAAAATTATATTTCTAATTAGACTAGATTATTTTAATTTATTACATTATGCATAATGTGAACTCTAATTATGTTTGTAATTATGTTATATTATTTTAATTACTAAATTTATTATATTATGCATTGCAATTTTTATATGCATCCACTCATTCCTTCAAAATCTAACGTTCTTTCACCTGTTTTATGGGCCCAACATCCAACCTCTACCAATCTGATAGAAATTTTCCTTCTTCCCTGATATATTCATTTATGAATTTGTTAATACTTACTTCATTCTATAAAAATAAAATAAAATAAAAACTATAATTATTAAAGATTTGTCAATTAAAAAAGTATGAATTTTCTTAGGGTCGTAAATAGAATTAAATGGTTTAAGTTCAATTGGGATTGTTTTGTTTCAAAGTTCAATTCAAGCTTAATTTAGAATATTAAGGAGTATCATATGATATATTATAATTGATATGTGTAAAATAACGATTATATGAGAGGCTTTATATAGGCTTAACCTACTTGAAAAATAAGTAACATAATTCTAATCTAACTTGGAATCTAAAAAACCTATTACTATAAGAAATCTATTATCATAATAATATTATAAATATAATATTAATTAATATTATATTTTCTAATAATAATAATATATTTAACAAACCTAATAATGAGTTGTGTGATATCTTCTAGCTTGGCAGTGATCTTCAATGGGGAAGTGACAAGCTCTTCAAATCTACAAGGGGCCTCTGACAGAGAGATCCCCTATCCATGTATTTGTTCATGTTATGTTAGGAACGGGTGGCTAACTATATGATTGAAGACGGAATTATATCTAAAGATTGGACTCCGGTTCAGATATCCAAATCGGGGCTCCCATATCTCAAATTTTTTTGGCTAACGATTTAGTGCTTTTTTTTTTTTTTGCCATGGCCTCAATTGATCAACTTCACGCGATGATGGATTGTATTGATGATTTAAATGATCAGTTGGGCCAACAGATTAAATGTAGCGAATTAAAAATTAATTTACATCTCAAAAAATGTGGGAGACTGAGCTGAAGATATAACTAAAGCTGCTGATATTCCATCAAAAATACTTATCATTTCCTCGTCGTAAAAGTGCAGAAAAGACTTGCGAGATGGAAGGCAAATTGTCTTTCATTGGTAGGTCGAGCTACTTTAATTAAAGTAGTAAGCTCTTCCTTACCTGATTATGTGATGCAAACGACGGCTCTCCCGAAAAGTGTAGACAAGGATATTGACAAATTAAACTAAAATTTCTTAGTAGAAGAACAATCCAAATGGCAGAAAAGTCCACCTAGTAAATTAAATAGAAGAAGACTTGCGCTAATAAGGCCGTGGGAGGTCTTGGCATTCGGAGTATAATATTGCCCTACTAGCTAAACTGAGCTAGAAGTTGTCCAAGAATGACAAGACAGTGTGGTGTGACATTTTACATGGTAAACATTTGGGCAAGGATATTATAGAAAAAAGGCAACAAGAAGATCTCACTAACAGAAAAGTATCCAACATAGCATCAGGGTTAACAAAAACTATGTTCGAAGGAAGATAAAATATGGTAGCAATATCAATGTATGGGATGACCAACCGGCTCATCCCCATTACATGATTTGATCCCCATTCACACAAGTTTATCTGTAACTGACATCTTGAATGATAATCGCAATTGGGAACTCATCCGAATTATAACTCTCTTCCATGAAGCAATCATCCAAAAGATCAATGGCACACGTATACGTAAATGAATTAGATAGGGAAACGATACATTATGTTCGAATCCGTCTGTGGATGACAGCTTTTCCACCAAGTCTGTTTATAATTCAATGATGTCAATGGAGGAGGATATGCCTACAAGTTGAAGATGCATATGGAAAAGAATATATGATAATAAAATCTAGCATTTTATTTGGCTTGTGGCTCAAGATAGACTTCTTACCAATAAACGAGTAAGTCAAAAAAAATGACAACTAACAGCACTTGTGAGACTTGTAGCTTTGAGGAATGGAAGAAGATGTGATCACAGAACTCAGGGCTTGTAGGAAGCAAAAAAAAAAAAATTATCTGGCTCTAGACGAATTGGAAACTAGAAGACATGTCCTTTTTACCTAAAAATATCTTTGATTGGATAAAAGATAATTCCTTGACAAGACAAAAAGTTAGCATGTGAGGACAAAGACTGGAATCTAAAGTTTGGGGCCACATGTTGGGTTCATTTGGAAGAATAGGAGCGAGAGAGTTTTCAAGTTTGCTCCCCTCCCCCTAGGATGTAGGTTGCCGAAGCTAATAATTAAATATGTGAAATAATTCATCTTCAGTTTGGACGTACTTCTCAGTTAAAATGTGCAATAAGGCAATTGGCTAAAGGTGAATACAGTTGGGAGCCCTATGGATAATGGAAGAAGGGCTGGAACATGAGCGCTCATTCAGGATGATAGTGGCGGTGGGAAGAGGCTTCACAGGGCACTTGGGTGCCTGCACAAATATAGTAGTGATATGCAACTTGCAATGGCTATCAATGGTCTGGAATAAAGGTTATGGGAAAGTAATCCTTGAATTAGACTCTGAAAGGGTCATCAACCTCATTGAAACAGTTAATGTGGATGATGATAATCTTTATGGGAATGTAATCCAAGATTGTAGTGATTTGCTTCGTCAAGAATAGGAATGTCGTATTTCACATACCCGAATTATTTGCGCAGACTATCTTGTTAAGGAAAGTGCCTCCCAATTAGAAAGTTTGTCTAAGCTTAAAATCTCTCCCTACAAGGGCGTCTATAATTTTCTGGCTGATAGTACGTGTAGGAGTGATATGGCCTTGCCACAGTTAGTTTGGTTATATATGATCTACCAAAAAAACCAAATACAACCCGTTCTAAATTATATGAGAATTATTATTTTATAAATATTTATTGAAATATTTTTAATTTTATATTAACATAAATTTATTTTTTTAATAATTTATTTCATAATTAATAGTATTATTTAAATATTTTATAACTTTTTCAAATTATATCAATTATAATTAAATAAATTTATACTCCATTCATCCCAAAATAAATGTTCTAATTCCATTTTACAAGCTCATTAAGAAATATTTTTTCTTCCTAAGATTCCTTCTCATACTTTTTTAAATATTAAAAATAAATAATATTAATTCTCCCTCTTTTAATCAATTTATTATATTATTTTTTACTCTCTCTCTCTCCTTCCACTTTTTCCCTCTCCATTTTTCTATGCATTTTCCACTCTTTTCAATAGAAGTTGACATAAATAACAAAGGATAACTTTGGAAGAATATGACCAAAATAATAATATGTAAGAAAATAGAGCATTTAATTTGAAATAAATCAAAATAGAAATTAGGACATTTAAATTGAGACATAAGGAGTATCAATTTAAACTTTAAAAACATAAAAAAATAATATTCATAATAAATATAACTCCCATATTTTAAAATTGATGCAATATTAAATTTTGATTAGCACATACATATACTCCTTTTGTTATTTGTCTTGGTTGCCTTTTGGTTTTTTTCAATTTATTTGTCTCTTTCCTTCAATATACTATTTTTTTTTAAACCTTCTTCATATTTAATTAATCAACTCTTTCTATTGGAACTATAACTCATTAAAAATATAACACTCATCAAACTTTCTCTCTCTTTCCACTACATAAATTTGACCATCTAATTAATAAATAAGAGGGCATTTTAAAAAAATATTTTTTTAATGGACGTGTACAAATAAATTGGCAGGAGTGAAAACGGGTCAAATCAAGTCGAGTATGACTTGCTCTGATTCTACTCGTATAATTTATTGAACTTAAAATAAATCTCGTGTATGGCTCATTTAACTATCGAGTCGAGTACGAATACAAATCGAGCCCGAGTAATTTGAAGTTTTCGAGTGAGTTACATCAAATATCAATAAAAAAAAAATAATTTAACAATGTCCAAGTAATTAATCGAACTTCAAAATATGCTTGTATTCTATTTGTTAATATTTTCGAATAAGACTTAAATCAAACTTTTGTCCGAGTAATCTCAAATCAAACTCAAACCTTTTGATTCTATTTTTTGTCTTATAAATTGGGACGGAGGAATTAGTTTTAAATTAAAAAACAAGTTAATATGTAGACTTGTCAAGCGGGCAAGCCAAGCCCAAACGGGGAGGGCCAAAAAGATTTGAGTTTTTATTTTGGCTCAGACATGAAACGTTTTTAGTAATTTATGAGACGTTTTTAGTAATTTGTGATTAAATTGTGAAATCATGAAAGATAACGGTATTTTAGGAGCCAAAGTAAGTCAAATAAATCACCCCCAACATCCACAATTTTGTCCTCCCTTACAAGATATTTAATTTTTTTGGGATTTTTATTTATAAGATAAGTAGTATTCCCGATAAGTGTGTTGACGTATCACAAAGCTCGCCGTTTATTTAGTTTCATTCCTCTTTCACTTTATCAATTAAGGATAAAACTAAAAAGGTGAACTTGTAATTATAAAATAATGTGAGCTTGAGTATCCTGTATGCACATCACAACTTATACTATATTAGCATTATGAAACAAATTTATAATATTATGTTTAAGATTAATGGTCGTGTATTATGCATGATAACATTATAAATATGATCACTTTAATTTTATTTTTTTACCTATTTTGGAACAATTAAAATAAAATACTAACACAAACAGATACATCTTAATAAAAAATATAAAAAAAAAATTACACATTTTATATATATAATTAATTATTAAAAAATTAAAATTAAATATTAATAAATGGATCGACCTGGCCGCAAACCGAGTTAATTTGGGCGAGACTAAATTTGGACAGAGACAAAACGGCTCAATTTTTTTTGATTCAAAATATAAACTCATGGGCCGGATGGACCGCGAGCTTGAGGTAAGCTTTGCCGGTATTGTACTATTAAAAAATGAAGTTTCATAAAAAAGTTCGTTGACAAAACTGATTTTCTCTCTCTTTCATCATCACCCTAGTCTCGCTCCGTACTACTTTCTGAAATTAGGGTGTGGTCTTAGCTTAACCTCCAATTTTCCGTTCCTTCGAAATCCCCAATTTTGCGCAATCAATTTATTTTTAATTTGTCACTCCTTGATTGTTTTTAAGCAGCTACAGCTTTGAATTGTTGAAAAAAGTCTTCGATTCGTTTTGGATCTTTAGGTACATATCTGTGATATTTGCTTATATATATATATATATATATATATGTAAAACTCCAACCTTTCATTGTCATTTGTCAGCCATGCTATCATGTTTGAAATTGGCTTGATATTTAATTTCAATTTCAATTTTTTATTGATAGTTGATGTATGTGTTTTATTTAATCGTGAAAAAGGTCAAGGATGCTTTTGTCAATTGAAGAATGAAACAGTAATTAAGGTGGATTTTTCGAGATGTTGGTGCTGAATCGAAATGGCATCAATTTGACCAAGTGTTTATTTCATTTTTCTGAATGGCATCCTTTGGATTAACAGACCTGATCAGGGCTTGAAGCCCACTTCCAATTCAGGCTAGAACCCAACTCTCTCTTTTTCCTTAAAAGAACTTGCAAATCTGAGTTTGTTATCTGATTTTGATGAATCTCGGCATCAACAAGGTTGGCCTTAATTGTATTTTAAAGTGGAATAACTGGAAAGGCAGAATACCCATGAACTATATGAGCAATTTGGTTGGTTTATTGTAACAGCTAATTTCCCCTTGTCATAACTTGCATAACTTGAGTAGTGTTAGTCAAATTTGTGGAGTGGTTGAGGTTAGTTTGAAATTTCAGAACTCTTATGTTAAAGAGATATTCAGTAGGAAGAGTGTCCAAAATGGGTTGCTGCGGCTGTTTCGGATTCTCATTTGCAAGAAAGTCAAAAAAGATAGCCAGGCCCACTGTGCACTGTAGCAATCACGTTTCACAGGAGTTGCTATTGGATGAAGAGGTAGAAGAAGATGAAGATGAAGATGATTGCTCATATAATGGGGATGTAACTGATACTGGAAACGGAGATGATGGCGAATTGCGAAGTCCCGCAAAACGATCTGAAGAGATTATTCTATACAGAATTCAAAATGGATTGATTTGCAGGGAGTTTCCCGTCAAGGAGACCCACAAGCTGATTCGTTCACAGGTAAAATGTGGAATTTATCTTAGATTGTGTCGTTATATGCATTAAATAAGTTGTAGTGCTACGTTGGGCACTGCATGGTACTTGAAATGTGTCATCATATGGATATTTAAGCATCCAACAACTTGTTGCCATTTTTGACATGTTTCATAAGCAGAATGGCTTTCCACCAGCTATCATATTAGGCTCACTTTGTTACTTCATAATTCAAGATGCTTTGATTGATGGTGAATTGGTATATAATATAATATATATTGGCAGACAACTAGTTGCAACATGAGTTAATATTTCTGTCTGGTAAGTAGATCTGTAGATATGCTAACAGTGTGGTACATTTACTACATCTAACTGATGAATATTTGCATGCTGATCGGTTTTACCTAATTCACCATTCCCCTATGAACCATGAACTGGGTTGGATGATCTGGAAGGTGGAACGCCATGCACCATTCCGCCATGTTTTCGTGATCCATTCCAAATTCTGAGTTTCGAAAAAGAAAAAGCTGAAAATATTGGTGTCAAACATGTGTTACAAAGATATAAAAGTAGTGAGCTTACCTGATTGCATCGCATGATTGAGAAGCTTGACATTCCTACGAGAAAGCGATCGACTGGGCGAAAGTCAAAAGAGACATCACTGTGTAGAAATATAAGCGTTAGGGTTAGCGATGAGGATGCTAGTTTTTCCAGTCTAAATCATGTGATCCTAATTATCTGGCTGAGCATAAACATGCAAGTTATAGACAGATATCCGTGTTTTCTTAAATTTTGGCAGTTAATAATATTAAGTATATTTCTTTTCCTATCTAATTGATCTATGCATTATGTTATCAATTTACTAAAAAAATTATCTGTTCTTTTCTTATTCCTAAAATTTTGCACTTAATACTAGTATGCATATCTCTTTTCCCTAATTTAATTGGTTTGTTATATAAGTTCTATGTTTTTATGATATTGTTGGATTAAGAAACCAGTTGAGTTTCCTTTTCTTTCCCTTGTGAAATTGAAAATGACGAGAATTAAGCTGAGTAAGTAATTTTAATGTATACTTAACTTGCTGTGTAGATCACTCTTATTGAGTCTAATTTATTACGAGTAATACACTTAGATAAATATTATTTAAATAATCAACAGTATTATTAAATATTTTCCTGTACTTAGTAACTTACTGTTATTAATAGGGTCACCTGAAGTATTCAGTTAGGATTGATTTTCCCTTAAATGAGTAGAATTTATCCCTGTTGAATGTGTTAAGATTTTCTCTTTTTATTGAGCCAATCTTGGTTTGTACGTCCCTTTTAGAGTCAAAGTTGGATAATTCTTCATTATTAGACCTGACTAGGATAGTCGGGACACATTAGAATCCTTTCGAAGTAGGGAAAGGGAAAATGAACAAAGAAGATCACTTTTATGCTTTTAATTTATATATTTGACACACACACGCACACACACACACATAGAGATACATGAACTTTAGTTATTTAAGTAATTGGGACTTGTGGAATATTTTGAAATTTATGTTTAGTTATTTAAGTAATTGGGACTTGTGGAATATTTTGAAATTTAGGTTTTTATAATTACACACACATATATACACACACACACAACACTTATTGGAGCAACCTGAATTATAGAATCTTTATGAATTGTACCTCAGTTACCTAACTGACAAAGTATACCCCAAATTCTGTACCTAGAAATTAGCAAACTATATACCGTGTAGCCCCATACCCTACACACCACAAATTGGGTAATGTTGATACTAACATCTGTAAAGAGTTTATCACTATAAGATCATGTGTGCTGCTTTGTTGAATGATATTGTTCATAATGACTTATTAATAGGCCACCACTCCAAAAGCTGCTAAAAGAACAAAAACTAATTAGCTTAATTAAGCTTGAATAAGTTACGTTGGATTGTTTATAACCCTGTGACAGTTGAAACTCGAAGTTATTTGTATTTGAGTGTAGCTCCGTTATAGATGTGATTATGTCAGTGTACACTGTTGATCCCATAAGATTTCGTGTCAGGTGTTTCTGTATTAGAAATATGGATGTAATGTTGCATATCAGTAACTGCATCAGGTGCTCATCTTTGATTTTAGGTTGTATTAGTATTACTAATTATTTTTTGATTAACTGTCAGGATGATAATGGGAACAAGATGGTTAATGAGTACATACGCGAATTTAAGATTGGCTCTGGTAGCTATGGGAAAGTGGTAAGCTCAATGCTGATGATAATATTTTAGTAACCTGTGTAAATGAAATTATTCTTCACTATGGTCTTGCAATGCAACAGGTTCTGTATCGAAGCTGTGTTGATGGGAAGCACTATGCAATAAAGGTAGGGTTCTTTATTTGCAAGAGGCATAATCTTGCTGAATATGCTCTTATTATCTTCAGTTTTTCATAAGTTTCGAACTGGTTTATCTTACTTGGATTTGAACAATATTTGTTCTTGAGCTTATTGGATGTGTTTTTTTCCCTGTCCCTGTTATCCAGTGTTTTCTTCTTCTTCTTTCTTTTTCAACATTAAGGTTAAATTTGAGCTTGATTATGCTTGTTTGTCAGACTCGGTCTTTCTTTATCGTTTTCACTGTTATGCAAGATGTTTGGATTTTGGAACTCTACAAAATTATCAAGAGTTTTTAATGTTAAGCCAACACAATTCGCATGGTTTGCCAAACTCTTCTAATGGAATTCAAAGGTTTGATTAAATCGTAGTAGGAGAGTGGAAGTTGCCTTTTTTGTACTTGTGAGACATTATTTCACTATTGAAGAAGGAAAATTCAATAACATATGGAAATTTTGTTATGTAATTACATTATTGTGTTCACTTTTATGAATGTAGTCCTTTCACAAGTCTCATTTATTAAAGCTTCGAGTGGCTCCGTCGGAGACTGCCATGACGGATGTTCTTCGTGAGGTATTATTTCCTTGATCTTGTTGGGACACTATAAATTTCTTACCACTTGATATTGCATCTCAACTTGCATAACTTTGTAAGCTATGCTGAAGTCTTTCCAAAATAATTGCTGTACCCCATGTGTACACAGTCAATCTCACTTGTCTGCTTTGCATCTTTTCTTCTTCGTGTGCTCTATCTTTGCTTTAAGGTTAATTATATAGTTTTGCTTCACAGGTTCTAATTATGAAAATGCTTGAGCACCCTAACATAGTAAATCTTATTGAGGTGATTGATGACCCAACAACAGACCACTTCTACATGGGTATTCTCTCTCTCTCTCCCCCAATATTCACACTGCATGCCTACGAATGACTATATGATCTTCATTGCAAACGTACTCCTAAGTTTGAATAGGTAGAAGTTGTAATTTTGTTTGACCAAATATTCTCTTCGTTCTTCTCCCAGTTCTCGAATATGTTGAAGGCAAATGGGTCTGTGAGGGTTCTGGTCCACCAGGTGGTCTAGGAGAAAATACTTCACGGAAGTATTTGCGCGATGTAGTTTCTGGGTTGCTTTATCTCCATGCTCATGTATGACCTCAGCGCTTTTTAATATATTGTTAGTTTAACTGATTATCCCCATTTTACATCAATTTCTTAATTAGTGGATTTGTTTCACAATAGTATATGTATATTCACTTAAAGTTGAATATGCACAATGGCCAGGCAAGTAGGTTATTTTGGCATTTCTTTGATGGTTCCACCAGATTCTTTTTGATAGATAATTCCCCTAGTTTGTGATCTAGACACTACCAAGATCAATCGTTTCTCATTCTGAGATTCCAAAATCCTATTGGGACTTGGATGTTCTATTAAGAGTTTAAGAGAAAATAGTGGAGAAATGTTTGTGGTGATATGATGTCTTGTCTTTTTTAAATCAAAAGAAATTGATTTCACTAGTAAGAGTAACCCGAAGAAATTACTAACATGGCATCTCTTTGAACTCTATACAAGTACCTGGTTTTCATTCCTAGTCTGTAAAATATGCATATTTTTGGTGTACACATACCTATGGATAAATAAAAACTCACACTTCCCAAATAGAACAAAGACATTATGGAGAATACCCATACTTCTGACTTGCAAGGTGTAATATACACGTTAAAGACATTTACATATAGTACTTTGGAGAAAAACTTTGTTTACTCGAAATTGTAAAATAATTTTGATATTTGTCTTACTTCCATCTACTCAATAATATAAGAGCATTATGCTCAAGTATTTGGTGTTTAAATGCTAAGCAATAGTCATTTTGATAATCTCCATATATCTATAATAAGGTGGAAGTCATTACTACAGTAGCATATGTAAAAAACATATCATGCAAATTGTGTCATTCTTTTTCTCCATCCCAAATTGTCGAAGTGGTCTGTTTAATATGTGCAATTATATTAATACGAATATTTACCTTGTGAATATTTTAATACCTTTGCATCTAGTGTATCATCTATTTTTCTTTCCATATTTTATTACGGTGGAAACCAGTATTCCACAGTGCATTTTGTACTGCTGAAATATTTTGGGATTAGCTTACTTTTGGATTGGACAGTGGATGCAGTTTGTGGCATCTCCAAGAGAGTAGGCATAATCAATCTGATAATCTTAAATCAGGATAATATTTTGCATTCATATGAATATTTGCATGAGAATATGAATACTATGTCTCAACTAACATTGATATTTTACTTTCCTCTAAACTACAGAATATTGTGCATGGGGACATTAAACCTGACAATCTCTTGGTTACTGGTTCTGGTACGGTTAAGATTGGTGATTTCAGTGTCAGCCAGGTTTTTGAGGTATTGAACTAAATTACGTTCTTCCCTGTGTATGAAATTGATACGTGTAAAATGGAAATACCACTTACCTGATGAGCTCATCTTGTTAATTTAAGCAAGGACTAGGATACCTAAGTATTATAATCCTTTTGTTAACCACTGATATTCAATAGAATAATTGCATGTTTTTAAATTGGTGAAATAGGTCAACCAAAAATTATAGAATGTATTTGGCTCTGGAATATTGTATGATGCATTTATGCTAACAAGTAACAGCGGCAATCTGCCCAAAGAGTTTATTTTCGTGTGTTTGTCTGTTTCGTAGTGGGCCACTTGCTGAAATTCTCTTGCACTTGGTAAACTGTCTTTGAATTATTTGTAGCAGCTTGAATTACAATATGATTTAAAGGTTAACATTGGATTTATTTTTGTCACATGTAAAATAATTTAATAAAAGGATGAGTTTCATCTTGAATATGACTCTGTGAAACTGGCCGTGCAAGGAAATGGAAAAGGGGGTATCTCCCATGTTTCTGTTTTCCTTGGCACAAGGGGAGGAGATTGGGGAAGGGATATTTATTTTAAAATAAATAAAAATAGAAAGATGGGAAAGGGCTTGATGATAAATTGATGTGGGATGAGTTTGATGTTGGTGGGGTTTAGAGTTCATGTTCTAGATGGTCCTTATTTGTGGACCTGGGTACGACTATTGAACAAAACCATCATACAATCACTAATAATGCTGGAAAAGAAGCTATTGATTTTTCTGAGTTCTTACATGGGGTTGTCTATTACATTGCATTCATAGAATATTAATAATACAGTTTATTTGAGCTTCAGGGAACTTCGGGTTGGGGTTGGGGTTGGGGTTGGGGTTGGGGTTGGGGTTGGGGTTGTCTATTACATGTTCTAATGAAGTATAGTTATCTGTAGGATGATAATGATGAGCTTCGCCGCTCTCCCGGGACTCCTGTTTTCACCGCTCCCGAATGCTGTTTAGGTCAGACAATAATGTGGCGACTAAAGTATTTAAGTTACCGTTCCTGTGATCCATGGAATTGCAAATTAAAATGGACATTCTTCTCTGATAAACAGGCTTGACATATCATGGGAAAGCAGCAGACACTTGGGCAGTTGGAGTTACCTTGTACTGTATGGTTTTGGGTAATTACCCGTTTCTCGGAGATACTCTGCAGGATACTTACGACAAGGTATGACTTGCTTGCATTGCTATTTCTAAGAAAATTGTTGCAATTATCCTTCGGTACTTCTTTCTGTTCTTGTTTTTGTGTCTTTAAGAAGTTTTCCCCCTTCCCTCTCCAGATTGTTACCAACCAATTGTTGCTTCCTGATGATATGAACCCATTGCTGAAGAACTTAATAGAGGGTCTTCTCTGCAAAGGTAGGTACCATATGTTGTGATATCTTTTCTGAATTCATATCTTATTTTTTCATTTTTTTAAGATACGTAATTTTCATGATTTTCTCTATTTTATTTACTGAAAGATTTTGTTGCAGACCCAACACAGAGGATGACTCTAGCAAGTGTTGCAGAGCATGTGTGGGTGGTTGGAGAAGATGGGCCCGTCCCCCAGTATTCATGTTGGTGCAATCGTAAGAGGGAAGGATCTGATGTGAGCAGAGCAGAAGTTGTCACCTGACCCAAGCCATAGTAATACTAAGTTACTAACCGGAATGTGTTATCTGCTTTGTATACTAACAGCTAGGTTTTCTATACCTCCTTTCTTTCAATGACCGGAATGTGTTAAGGCTCGTGAAGAGGAATATAGGAAACTGAGCTAGTTGAGGAAAGATTTGTTTGTAGCAAGAGAAGTGAGAGAGAGCTATATCGACGATGATGATGATGACCACACTTGTTGCAGTTGATCTAAAAAAATTTGGGACGGGGAGCTGAAGAGGGGTATGGTGTTAGGAACTTTGGCGATGCTTTCTTTATTTCTCAAAATACTACTAACAGTGCATACAGTATGGTATGGTTACTCTGATAGTGTGCGTCTCTTTTGAATATATGGAATTCTCTTGAATTTCGGAATCAAGTGGGGGCACAAGT